>VZRL01003979.1:648470-799015 GCA_013397895.1 Origma solitaria | reverse complement strand
TTTTTTTTTTTTTTTTTATATCCGCATTCTTGGCAAAAATGCATGAGCTTCTTCAGCCCAAAACAAGAATAATTTAAGCCAATATTTACCAATTTAAGCCAATAACAAGCCAATATTTAAGTGTCAAAATTTTTCAAGCAATCTGAGTGACAAGATGGGACACATGCATCAGTTTGTTTCAGCCACATTTGCAGTAGACTGACATCGAAAGGTGGAAGTTTGTGTTTTAAGTCCTGATGAAACCACAATTGCAGAATCCTGTGTGACCTGCTTTGGGTGACCCTGCCTTGGCAGGAGGGTTGCTCTGGGTGATCTCTCGAGGTCCCTCCCACCCCAGCCATTCTGTGATTCCTCTCCGACTTCACAGGTATAAATCAATAAATGATTGCAGTTGCTGTTGTGGGTTTTCAAAGGCTCTGGACATAGCTGGTGCTTTTCTCCTCAGTCAGGAACTGTTCTGAGCACAGTGCCCGCGTGCTCCTGCACAGTGTGACTGTGTGAGAGCACAATCGCAGCAGCACCAGCGGCTGCTGGTGTTGCACATTTGATGTAGTGTTCAACCTTCTGATCTAAGCAATCCAACATAAGGGCTGGTGGGACAGTGTGGAGCCAGCTTTGAGGTTTGCTTTTACACAATGGAGTGTTACACCCCACCAAAGGCATCCTGCAGAGCTCAGTCTTACTGCCTGTGACATTGCACTTGAGCAGAGCAGCCAACAGAATCACATAGGCAGAGTCATTTTTGTGTCCAGTGTCAGACACAGAAATTAGCAGGGGCAGGTTATTTTTCAAAATTGGAGTGGGACCTGGCCCCATGGACTCATTCCTCCAGACAGCACTGCTGCATTCATTCAGAAGTTCCCTTAAAGTGCTTTTAAGTAAATGTATTTTCCTGTGCACCGCTTGCCAGTCCTATATGTGGTGAACATCTTTCCACTTGTGGAAGAAAGTGCTGTGCATGTGTTTTTTCTTCCAGAGGTCATTTATGGGACAAAAAAATCAGTCTTCTAGATGACTCGCTTAGGATTTTAAAAACATGGCTTGTGCTAGATTTATTTTAAATATTGATGGCAAGATTTAGTCAAGGTTGTCTGAGGATAACAGTGGCTTATGCAACTATTCAGCACACAGCTACGTGCTGATAGATTTCTCTATTTCACAGGGATTTTTTTTGTAGCTGGTCCAAAGGCCAGCCCATTCTTTCCCCATTTATTTGTAATTTAACCTGGGTATTTAATGAATTATAAAAATGAACAGAAATTAGCTCATCATCCCATAAAGAAAATACATTTCTAATTAAAAACTATGTATATGGGTCACACTTTGCAGAAGGAAACATAAGTCAAGCATCATTCTTCTTGATTTGTTCCAGGTCACTGTTTTTCTCTGCCTGGCTGCAAAACACTAATGGATTGTCATGATAAAAATTCACTTTTGTACCCATCTGTTACATTGCACTTTTAATGTCTATTTTACTTAATGTATCTTGATTCTACTCCACTTGCAGCTGCAAACACACCACACTTTATTAGAATAAAATTTTATCCTTTTTGATCCTCTAAAGGAGAGAAGAAGATGTAGAGAGTTTTCTTTGCAGCACTGGCAGTTTTAACATATGTTAGCATAATAAATTCATTCAAGACATTTTTCGAGTGCATATTCCTCTCAGAGTCAGTTTTCTATACACTGCAGTTGGTCCCTCAAATCTAAGTTGTTTTTATTGGCATTAACAGAAAGCTTCTATAGCAGAAATGTTTTAAAAAGACAAAGTCAGTAGGGAGGATTTTTTGTGCTTCAAGGAATATTGAAGATGGGTACATGAAAAGGGAGCTGGAAATGGGGCCTAAGCAGATGTCTTCTAATATAACCATTGTTTGATAACCAATGAAAGATAAGAGATTTTGGACTACTCTGGCATTCTGCTGTTAAAAAAGAAAATGTTGAAGAGAAAAGAAAGACATGCAATAATGATTGTTGAAAAAAAAATGTCAATAGAATACATCTCCAGAGCAGATGACATATCCAATGCAGAAACTACCAACCTTTTTTCTGTTTCTGAATCTCTTGTAGATGAAATGTTTTCAAACAGCGCCAGATACAAGTATCAACAGTAGGTGAACAACCCTGTAGGGATTATGACCCTTAGTTTGGGAACAAATGGTCTGATGGAACCAGTACTGCGGTAGCACCTTTAAGCCTGAGGTGGATCATTGTGTTGCCTGAAATGAGGAGAAAAATGTTGGCTCAAAGAGCTTCCAATTCATGTATTAGATGGCTGTAGCAGACTGACAGGTAACAGCAAGGTAATCCTGACAAATGTAAAACATGACAGCTACACTACTGGCCTCCCACCTATTGCCAAATATTCCATAAGTGTTGTGTGATTAATATATTGAATTCCATTCTGTGCTGTCATGTCTTCTCAGCAAGTTCCACGATCTTTTAAATCTGTGTGTTCTGTGGATGTTTCACCCATCACGGTGCCCAGCACCTCTGCAGCTGACAGTAGCACATCCCAGGTGCTCTCTGGAAAGCCTTGGGGCAGAGGAGGGGGACGCAGTAACTCCACAAACACACTGCTCAAGGCAGCTGAGCTTGTGGCAGGGCTGTTCATGTGATCCCTGTGAGTCACAGCGTTCCTCTGCTCTCCACCTCGGCTCGGGTTGGACTTGGGCTGCCGTTGTGTGCTGCAAGCTCATACAGAGCCCCTACACCTGCCAGCTGTGTCATGCCTTGTGACACATCTCTTCTTCACACAGTGTTCTGGAGGCTTAAGCGTAAACATTTCATCGCGGGCCCATCCTTTGGAAATCCTAGCAACTGTCAACTCTGTTTTATTCCTGGGAATGGTAACACTGCCTCAATTCAACCCACTCTAGAAATAGTGTCTAATTAGCAAACCTAGTGGAACTGAGGCTCCCAAGCCAACGAACTGCTTCTGAAAAATCAGTCTGACAAACGGAATTTGCAGGTAAACTCCCTAAACTTCTTTCTGGAGATTTTATTATAGGGTGGGAATAAAAAAAGTAGAATTAACTTGGTCAGGCATGTGGAGAGAGCAGCTTCTGGGCTAGTAGTGAAGGCCTTCACCCAAGATAAAGAAAACTAGACTGCTAGGCTCTACTTCAAAGGACAGTTTCCCTAATTTACATTGCATACATTTGGGAACAGAGTTTCATTCCTTTAAGGTGAATGCCCTACCAAGAAAGCTGTAGTCCTGAATAAAAATCTATGATTTTTTTGTTATCTCTCTCAATGGATATTTAATTAAACGTGTGCAATTTTGAATAGTTCAAAAGCAAAGGACTGAGAAACCTCTATACACAGATTTTCTTAAATTGTCAGGTTTGGGCATTTCCCAGTGGTAGATGGGAGTTGTAGTTTCACTTTCCATGGGAAGAAGGCAGGCATCTTTCATCTGTAAATAATTTAACTGGCTAACTTTTACTGAGTAAAAAGGGACATAGGACTACTTTTTCTGTATTCCAAAGCTTTGGTTGACTCAGTGTCATCTTCTGGAAAAAAAAAAAAAAAAAAAGGCATTAGGCCTGCAGAAGCAGAAGCAGGCTCAGGGACGAGCAGTGGGAAGCTGCACCACTCAACCCAGGCTAAGGGACCTACATTTAGGGCACACATTTTTCCTCCTGCACAGTGTGTGACCTTTTGGCAATCTGACTCTTAGCAGATTAACTTTGAGCATGCTTAACCAATCCATCATTCTTGGAGCCTAGGGCTGTCGTTTGAGAGCTGTGAATCCCATTAAGCTTCCACACACCTAAAGGTTAAGAATCACGAGGTTGTGATTCATCCCGTTCCTTCTGGAGTTATTATAGAAAGAAGCAGTGGTTGGAAGGGGGAAAAGCAATGGCTGGGAGGGGTTGTTCCTTCAAACTTCCAGCAAATTGTATGTAAATAGTGGAAAGAGTCATAACCCAGACAGACAGATGCTGGGGCAAGCAATGAGACAGATGGATCATGAGGCAGATTTAACATATTCACCTAGTCTTCTTGGAAGTACTCCCACACCCAGGGGACAGCTTTAGCCGAATCAAACACGGTGCCAATGGGATCTCTGTTCATCTGTCCTGATGAAGTAGGACCCCCGGCAACAAATACAAGACAAATAAGATCAGATTAAATATAACTAAGAAGGAACTTGATTATCTCATACCTCTGATGAAGGTACTGCACTAGAAAGATGAGAAATAATCTTGGATACTAGACACTGTTTATGAATTTAATTTTAAAAAGCCATTGAATAAAGCACATAAATAGCTTTGGGTGCAGAACTGAACTCACAGACTTTCCCCCCAGCCATGGCAATGAACATTTAACAGCTTTTGGGGTGGGGGGAAGCACTTTGAATTGTGCAAGAGGGTGCAAGCGAGGTGCACATTTTTTTTCTGCCAATTTTATATCCTTTTGAATTGCCCTTGAATAAAAACATTCCTGTTAAGGTATAGAGCAGTCATTCAGCCCTGTCAAAGTAGGTGCTATGCATTACTTGCTCTGAACGGCAGCAGTTGCATTACTGCAAAACCAATAAAACTATTGACATGTTTTATTTTAGAAGTAGCTTTCCCAAAGTGTTCGATTCAAGAGCTTAATGGATAGATTACAACAGAGCTTGAAAATCTGACCACCCTACTTCTATACAAAAGCATAGTTATTGAGGATTTCAGGTCATGCAACTGTTTGTATACATTGCATATCTGAGAGCTGAAGTTGGCCTTGAACTGGAAAAGGATTAAATAAGTCAGTCTCATTTTTTGGTAAAACCCCAGGCTCCTTGTGACACTACTAAATTGTCTGAGTCATACCTTCATATTTATAAACCACAGCTAGTGTTTTCACACATTTCAGGATAAAAATAAATGTATTGTAAGACATTTATTCAAGGAAATTTGCCATCTCCAAAGTACATATTTTTGCTCTTTTGGTTATCAATTGAAATGAAAGGTTGAAACAAGACACTGGCAAGGTTTCTGTTTTTTCTAAGTTGTGTGTTTTGGTTGTGGGTGATTTTTAACATAGGGTTGGTCTATTGCATAAGGTTTCAAAACGTTTTTACATTGAATTTAAGTTTTTTCATGTCTGTTCAAAAATATGCTGAGAAAGATACATTTTCAGCGCTTAAAGAAATTAAATCTGACAACTATTTTTTGAAGATGTTCCAACCTTATGTAAAAATAAAAAATATATTGTCAGTTTTGTGTTACAAATTTAATTTCATACAGTAAGTACAATAGTGTAAACCTGTGCCTTGGAAATGTTGTAGTTCTTTTAAACAAATGGCTGTAAAATCAATTTGTATAAATTGTGAAATATACTGGGAAAAAAACTATGGCTTATGAATATGATGGTATGACTCAGCCAGCCTATTAGTATCACAAGGAGCCTAAGGTTTTATGAAGAAACGGAATTAATATTTGTTCAGCACTTTGAAAATGTAAAGAGCAGTATAAGTGATTTCTAATTGTTGGCTTTACTATTCAAAATTGGAACAAATACCTGTGCAAAATATTTTAGAGTAATTCATGGGAGAATCCACAGGCAAGCTAGAAACCTAATGGAAGCCTCACATTTCATAATCTGAATAGAGCAGTTGGTGGGACTTGCACATTGCACCCTCCTCTGCAGTTCCCTTGCACAACACTTAGCTGAGCTGCAGAGTTACACCAGGAGCCCCTCACTGAGGGCATTGGACATATACCTGAGCCTGCTGCTTGTGAGAGAGAGAATTAAAGTATTTAATTAATTAACCAAAGCATTTAATACGTAGGTGCTGTCATACTTAATATTTAAGGGCTTGATCCACACTTCCTTAGAGTTCTTGAGTACTCTCTGATGCCTGTGGAGGACAGAAATTAGGCAAATATCCATACCCTGCAGAAAAAAATCAAGACTCTTCTTGATCTTTATATCTCCCAGCCAATCCTGAATTCTTCTCTTCTTGTTTTCCTGTTACAGTAGGATTAGTGGAGCATATCCATTACCCAAAAGACTAAAGTTTGATGATCTGGGACTGTTTTGAGTCACCAACAAGCCCTTTTCTCTTCCTGGCCTTCAGCCTTTTAAAGAGGCTGAGAGGAGAGTAGAGCCTGGACTGGTAACTTTTTTACGAGATTACTGTGACCATTAATATAGCAGGAAAAAAAAGGATACCAGTGGTCATATTCAAACAGAAAGGATAATCACAACTTCTGGTCAGCCTTATCTACTGCCTTAAGGCCCCTCTAAGGATTTAGGCAAGGGAGCTCAACTTATGGACTGTGGTTAGATGCAGGAATGAATGTCACACCAAAATGTTAATTAACTTGTGGATGAAGTCTGTTACTGCAGCAATTCTAAGCAGTGCATTATTCAAGACCAGATACATTGAAAAAGAAAATAATGAGCTTCTCAGGGAGTTTTAACACCCTTTGGGTTAAACAGAAGCTTAACATAGATTTTCAAGGTCACACTTTTCTGTCTAGACACCTCAGTTCTGCCTAAATTCCATATTTGACACCAAAGTCCTTCTTGGACTTAGTTACAGGTACTACCCTGCATAGGGACATTAAATATATGGTCCTTAAAAATACAGCAGCTGATGTGTTTAAATTTTACTAGTTAGCACTCAATGATTATCTGATCTTACTGTATTGATAGAAAACACATGCTTCAGGTAATGCCATAAAATTCGCAGCCAGGGAGTTTTACGGACACCAAACAAAACACTCAGATTAATATCAAGTATTTAGCATACATGGTAAGTAGCTCACTTCATTCCTCAGCTGCCATAGATTTATTCATTCTAAGGATATTATTGAAAATAACTTTGAATTATTTATTAAGGTCATATAGATTCAGTGTAACATTGAGAAAATGCTGTTAATTTATTACAGAGAGTAGATTGGCCCAAACTCTTACTCAGAAAATTATTTCTTTTCTTGTAACACACGTAAACCATATCAGTGCAGAAGACTTCTATGCACTTTTAGATATTCAGTAGAGAATGACTACCAAAATCTGAACCCATCTTCCTTAATTGACCTTCTGAGAAATCACTACTGCTCTAGCTGGGCTTTTTGGGGTTGGATGGGTGGTTGCCATGCCAGCATCTTTGTGCAATGCCCTAAAGATACTCCCAAGCCATCAAAAATTTTCTCTGGCAGGTTAATAAATGCAAACCTTTCTTAAACAGCCAATACTTTTAAAAAATAAAAAAAAAAATGCCCAGCCAGGAACATGCACTGATATCTCCAGTAGTGTTTGTTCCACAAATGTTTTCTGGGGAAAATCAATTCAGCGAGGAGGCAGAGCAGAGGAGTTTTATCTGACTGCTTACTCTCACTATCTCAAGGGCCAAGTTCAAAACAGCACTTTGAGTGATGTGTTTAGGTTGAAACCTGCTTCCAGCTTTTGAGCACCCTACTCATCTCCTATCTGCATCTTAACAAATTTGAAAGTGGCTCCTGTGTGAGTACAGGTAAATCTGTCTGTGCTCACATATTTTCTGCTTCAGGGACTAAGGCTATTAACCAAAGTGCCAGGAACAGCGGGATTTACTTTCTGAACTGATCATGCATAAGAACAAGGACTTGCTCTTCACTGACAGTGTCAAAGTATTGAGAGTCAGATTTTAACAACAGCTCTAAACTCTTTGAGTAGTTAGGGGCTCCCAGGAGTGGAGGGGAATGCGTGTGGGGCCCTACAACTTGCTGCTGGGATATTGCTCTTGATTTCTGAGATTGTTAATTGCTTAATTGAGCCAAAAGGGATATCTGTGCCAGGATGCTCTGTTTAACATATGCTATACAACAGTCTTAATTTATTTAATTTAAATATATTTTATAGAAAATATCCAACACTAGCATTTGCTTTATCTTCCAGAACTTTGTTTTAGTTCTAACGCTGCTTCTCAAGTTAAAGAGCTAATTATCTTCCCTGCATATCCATTAGACATTCTGTTTGGCTTGCCAGGAACCTTGTTTTTTATAAACTAAACTAAATTAGCTGCTGGGATTCTTTGCTCTCAGATTTTTAAATCACTGTCACAGTTCTCAGGGGCCCTTCTAACTTCCCAGTGCCTCTGTTGCCAAGAATCCCAGTGGACACCCAATGGTATGGTGTCCCCACCTAACCAAGTCTCCTCCACATTCCTGCTTTTGCTGAAAAGCACACTGGGCCTTATTGGACAAACCATTGGCAATATTTGTTAGAGAATGATGTGACTCTCACTCAATCCTGTTTCCATTCAGTGGTTATTGGTTTAGAGTCTCACACACTTTCTGGGAGTTTATGACACTCATGCCTAGGACAAAGTTCAAAGAACTCTGGATCACTCACTTGCAGACATTTGCTCATAACTTATCCAAACTATACTAACATAAAACATGTTTTATTTTGCTTTTACTTGCAGGGAAGATGAATGATGGATGTGCTTTAACTTTTTTATTTGCACTCCAATATCAATAACATTTAATTTGCCAGGAATATTGTCTTACATTATTATCCTTCTAACATAGAGGTTAATGATTTTATCAAAAGCCAGCCAAGTCAAATGAAATAATACTGTATAGCTAACTGCTGTCCTGCCATTTGCTTTAAGAAAAAAAATGCCTTTATTGCCCAATAACACTACTTATACTATTGCAAAATATATAATTCTGAAGATAAAGGTGACCAGATATGACTACAGTACATTCCCTCTCTCTTATCAGCTCTATAAGTGTGCATTTATAGATTCACAATGAACTGGTCACCCCTGCAAATTGCAATTGAGAAAACTGAAACTGCCAGTAGAGAAATCAACACTTGTGTGTTAATCAACTTTGTATCATTAAAATTCATCTAAACAGAGCAACTTAGCCAAAATAGCTGTACACATGCACTGAATAGTCCACTGTTTCAGCTACACATCCCTCCAGTCAATCATAAACACTGTTTGCAGATATTGATAGTTTGTTCTAACTCATGACACTTTTAAGGCCTGAGATATAGCAGTGGTAGGTTGTTCCTGGTGATCATTTCACCCTAAATAAAGAGCAGAAGTGGCTTGGCCACATTCTTAGTCAGAATGGCCTTAGTCACAACCCCAAAACAACGTCTCCTGGCCTGTACTTTAACTTTATATGAACCATCATCCACAGATTAGGTAGGGCTGACTTCTCTGCGCATGCCAAGATATCTCTTACAGCAGAGTCTCTCTAAACTGTGCAATGTCACCTTATTTTTACTTGTATTGCTTGTCTTATCATCAGTTTCCATTGCCCCAAGAGCAGAGCCAAAGAGCATCCTTCAAAACTGGTAAAGTCAGCACCATTTATTTCGGGAAAGAACGGACAATAGTTTATATTTAATCACAGTTTATTATCTGTCTCCTCAAGGTTCTGTATTGCTCCTGTCATTGCAGTATCTGAGTGTTTTACACAGAAAAAGGTTTGGCAATAGTTTAATTCCCAGAGGACCATATGGAGCCTCTTGCTCTGCTCCCTGTTGTATTCAATAGGTAGCATTTCCAAGGGACCTGTGGGTTTAGATGCTTTACTCTCACAGAAATTGAATGTAAATTTTGCACTTCAGTCCTTTAGGGTCAACCAAGGGTTTTGAATGACCATTCCCATCCCCTTTCTAGGAAGGAAGGAAGCTGAAAACCAGCAGTCAGCACAGGAAATATTAGTAAGCTGACGATTATCCTATGATGATTTTCCATCAGCTTTTGCCCTTAGTTTTCATTCACCCCTGTGGTTCTTTCTGAAACCTCTGGAGAGCATATGGTATGAGAAATGAAATTTGTTCCTTCACAAATGGCAAAGTAATGCTCATTCCTAAGGCTTTGCTCAAGGAAGGCGCTGCTTACACTTGAGGAGGAGGCCAGTGCCCGCCACACCCACGCTTGGAATGGCTCTGGCCCCACTCCAGCCTGAAGAGGGAGAAAGAGAAGGCACAGGGAGTGCCAAGTAAGCAAATTTGGGCTACATGTTGCCAGTAGAAGCTTTTGGGCACACTTAAATAAACAATTTAATAGTGCAAACCAGCATTGCACAACACATCAGGAGAGGAACAAACCATATTCCATTGAAGCTGCAGGAGGATATGTAGATAAGACTAATGTAATTACTAGAGCAGTAATTTAGTCAGGATGCTAATGCTCCTAAATCTCAAAAAAACAAAACAAAACAAAACATCATCCCCACCACCCCCAAGAAAGAAGAAAACAACCTCACATCCTCAAGAGATATTAATGAACAGAAGTGGTTAAGACCTCAAGTTTTATGTCTCATTTGAAAGATCAACACAGTTGTTCTGGGCTAGACAGTGTAAAACTTTCCATAAAATTAAATGACAAACAAATCATTATTTGATTTTATATCCACTAGGAGCAATAAACAGTGAGGCCTCACAGCTTCTGCAGTGTCTGAGTAATTCTAAAAATTTCAGGACTGCAGCATGTAAGTGGTAAAACATCTGTTCAGTGTGGAGGGTTGTATATATTCTTTGTAGTTGTTTTTGTCATCTCTTGCTGATAAATAGTTTTGGGGCTCCCTCTGTATAGAAATGGCCAAATGGAGAGTTTACTTTTTCAATGTCTTGTTTGACTCTTAAAAGTGCAACTACCATGTCCTCAGGCTCTTTTCCACTCCTAGATCTCAATATTTTTAAATCGTTTGAAAAGCTTTTTACATTAAAATACTGTGGTCAGTTTTATAGATGATAGATACCACCTGCCATGACTTGACCTTACTCCTAAGTCTTTCAGTATGATATTTCTAAAGATTTAGTATATTATCTACATAGGCAAACCCTGAAATTGTATACCAATTTAAGAAGCCTGTGTTTTTTCTAGGGCTGGATAACAGGTTCAGGTTCCTGGTTGAGCATACCCTACAAATACTGACATAACTTTTTCAACAAACAGCTTTGGAATTGGGAAGGCTATCACAAATGCCCAAGGTCTACCTGTCTGGCTTCACATTTCTCTGAAAAGCAGTGGATTAGCTTGGTCACTGGTTTCACAGCAGGCTAGAGTTTCTGCTTTGCTAACTATGGAACCTGAGTTTGTGTGACATTTCTTTATGGTAGAAATGCAATTGGTTGGTGTCGCCCAATGAGTTTATTAAAAAATCTCTCCACTAGGCTAACATGATCTCGCTTCTAATCCAGACTTTATGTTTTTTCATGGAACCAATTATATTGTCAAATACTAAACTATTCCACACAGACTAGTAAAGAGGTAGAATTTATATTAAAAATTGCTTGATTTTTCAGAGAGGAGACAGCATTTCAGTGAATCACCAACTTCACTTTTCTCATTCGGATCTCATTTTGCATTCACAGCAGATAAAAAAATGAAAAGGCGAAGAAAGAAAATGTTGCCTTTTAGCCTCAAAAAGAATTTTTCACCTAGAAAAGGTGAAGTAATCCATTCCCTTCCAAGAATTTGTAGCTTCCTACCAAGCCCCCTCACAAAAAAAGTGCAAAATTTTACACCCTGCAGAAGGGAGATGGATGCTGAAAGGCTTGCCACAATTGCGACATATATTCGTCTTTCAAAATGCCATAGCATTAACATGGTTTGCATGGCTATAAAGCATAATACTACACAATGTAGCAGACCTCCTTGCTTCTGCAGCAGGAACTAGTGAGGTATGTTATGTCACTTGAGACAGATGAATTAAACTTATGTTGCAATTTGGAAGTTGTTCACATCTATCTGAATTGTTTACAGAGGGGGGGGAAAAACAACTTGTAATAAATAATAAATTTGTGGAGCAGTATCCTACATAGGATGGAGACGATCTCTCTTAGTTTCTCCTCTAGAAACTGGAAATACATTGTGCAGCTGCTTACAAAATCCAGGCTCTGTTCTTTCAGGATAGTTGTTGAGAGTCTGTTATTTATTAATTGCAGTTTCTCACCAAGGACATTACTTAACAGTGTGGGAGCAAGTTTTCAATATGAGATTGACCCGTGACTTACCAAGGTGAAAAGCTAATGAAGTCAGCAGGAGTAACCAGAATGAGGGAGGACTTCTAAAACTCTCATGCTTTTAAAATCCTCTCAGAGTAAAATTAATTCACTGGCTCTTCTCACCTCTGCAAGCCACACTGATGGCAAAAAAATGGTGGGTAAGAAAATAAATATGTTTCCTGATGTTCTGAATTGGTTTATATACAGGTCATGCATGGTGATGCAACCATCATATTTCAGAAGGAAATCTGTAATATCAGAGGCTGTTCTTGATACTGGGGCATTCAATTTTTTTCTAAATTTTTCTTGGGAATACAATATGTCAAATTTCCAAAGAAGGAAGTCTAGAGTGTGAAGTGATGAGAGGATTTTTTAGATTGCTTTCAGTGAGAAGAGACTTCAGGATGGGAATGTTGTGGAGTAATTCCATTGTCTTTGGGGAGCCTGCTATCAGCAGTATTCAGGTTATGGTCAGATCTCATGCTGCAGATGTTTCAGTTGAGTGAGACAAACAGTTCCTATGACCGTGGGAAAGGAGAAAACTACCTGGTACAGAGTGAATTAGAGCACCATCAGTGGGAGAAGCCTTCTGTAACCTGAATATCGATACCCATCATGCCACTCTCTCCCAGAGATTTCTGTACAGCTGCAAGAAGAATATCCAGCTATTTTACCTGGGTGCTAATTTCTCATCTTACTCTCCTCCTACAGCACCTTCCTAACACTATTTCAAAACATCCAGATTCAGACAGTTACAGTGCAAATAGTGACTGGAACCAGAGAAGTCAGGGACTTCAAGTAACCAGTCTGCTTATTTTTGATTTGCAGAGGTTTAGTGTAGGATACAAAGAGAGAAAAGAATAGAATACCCAGCACCAAAACATGAAGACAGTCTGTTATCTTTTAAAAGGTAGTTAAAAGTACTAATCCTATTTTCAGCACTTTGTGTAATCACCATGAACTAAATGTCCATTAGAGCACCTTTCTAACAGATACTAATATGGGAAACAGCCATGCAAACCCATTTCTTCCCAGCCACTGTGAATACTGAAAAGCAAGGAGAAAAAATGGCTTAAATCCTATTAGGACAATGATGCCCATACATTCCAGTCCAAGATTAATTCTTTCCCACAAGGGCATATAGTACATGACTTCAACTACCTTTTCCAAAGGAAAAAGGAAGACATTTTGAAGAAAAAGGAGATAATTCCTAATTCCTTAAAGCCATTAACCATATGTTTAACTTTAAGAACATGTGCAATATTCAGCAAAGCAGAAGCATAAAGTATAGATTTGTTTTTTAATGATTTGTTGATTAAGGTGAATGCTGTATACAGACACATGAAAAAGAAAACCAAGTTAAAGTGTTAGCTGTTTAAAGGGCCAAGTTAAACAAGATGTAGTTATGGCTTCACTTAGTCTTTTAAATCTACTTCAAAGCTTCCATGTGTGGGAAGAGGTTTGGAAGTATAAAGTCAGCTTCGGTGTCTCGTTAACTTCACTTTTTTTTCTAATATGCTTATTTCTTTGACATAACACAGGACAAATTCAGCTTACCAACTTCAGAGAAACCACAGAGATACCAGTTAGCCCAACCTCTTTATAAGGTTGAGCCATTATTTTCTTAATTTAGACTTTATTACTGGCATAAAATCTTTAAAATTACAGGCAGAAAGCAAGCTTTAAGGCATTGTGAGAAAATATAAAGGGCCCAGGACTATACACTCCAAATCCTTTATCTTTATATCTAATAATAAACCCACAGGTAATAACATGGCCCGTGAAACCTTCTAGCTAGGTGCTTAATTAAAAAGCAAGATCAAAGGTCATTGCTTCATTTAGAATACAAATCTCTCCCTTTGATACTCTAAGGGAGGGGGCAGTGTGCAACAGCCTGAAATACAAAGCTCATCGTCCCATGCCAGCCCTGCCCAAGGTGACTGCGGCTGGAATGCACCAAGCACATCGACCCCTCCCCAAGCCTTTCTCAGGATGGCATCTGGTGCTTGCACTGCCTGAGCCTGCTCTCACAAGCCTCATGCTGATACTGGCTGGAGGAAGGGCTGCAAGCTCAAGCACTCCGGTGTTATCCAGGAAAAGTGGAACCCCAGCACGTGAAGTGCAGGGGTGGGCAAGGGTGCTCTACAACAAAAGTTGCCTGCACAGCTTACCATAGAAAATACTCCGTTTCTTAGCCTTTTCCAAATGTAACATAAATACAAAAGCAGGTCATGGCAATATTTAAAATTTTGGCTTTAATGGCAGGTGTAGCATAGGTAACATATTAAGTTCAGAGGTGGGCAGGATTTCATTAGGCACAGGTGAAAAGTAAGACTAGGCTTGTTGTGATACTAAAAACCAAATCTCTATGTAGCCTAAAATCTGTTCCTCATGTAACTTGGAGTTTTAAGTAAGAACACCTGATACCTGTTTGAAAATGTAAATTCAACAGCAGTTGAATTTAACTCATTTAACTCATCCAGACTATAACATAACATAAATCCACAATGTTAATATATATAAAATCCAAAAAGAAATCATCCGTCTTTTTTTTTGCCTGCTTGGTCTCTCCTGAATCTTCTAATTCAACAGCAACTGCCTGCTGACATTGTTCTCCCTGTGAAAAACAAGCACAAGTCATGGCACACAGATTAGTGATTAAAAATATTTATAAAATCCTAAAATAAATTGATCAGTTATAGCATTAATAACTCCTGCCATTGTGTAAAACAAAATGCAAATAAGTGTAGATTAACTTTCTTAACATGCAAAATCTTGATGATGTAAACCTGTTGTTATGGATGTGGATTTTGATCCCTGGGATTAATTTCCTACTATTGCTTACAAAACTCATACTGAGAATTAAGCATCCTCAAAAAAAATGGTTTGCTTTCAGAGATTCTAGAGGAGTAAGCCTTTGCTTTCAGCGGAGGCTCACCCCATTCCTCAATGTGGCACTGAGGGACATAGCGGTGGACTTGGCAGTGCTGATTAACAGGTGAACTCAATGGTCTTGGGGAGATTTTACAGCCTAAATGATTCTATGATTCATTGTGAAATAACACCTCTTTCTGCCACATTACAATCTGAGAAAAAAGCCGTCAAGGGGTATAATTTTACCCTGTTTTGCAGTTCTTCTCCCTTACCTCATGGGATTCATATCCAGCTTTCATTGCAGTAACAGTCCAAGCCTAAGGGTTTATGAAAATCTGACACAAAACCTCTACTGATTAATTTCTAAATACAATGAATGAAACTTTTTCCTTCCTAACACCAACATCATTTACTTGTCAAATTTTTTTAAAGCGTCATTTTGTATTTACTGACAAACCATACCATTCTCTTGATCTTAACATGTAGAGTATCTCTTCTAATACTGCCTAAGGGCTGTTGGTCACTGTCAATGTTAGAAAGCAGCTGTCATAGTGCTCTTCTCCATTTTTTACATTTTTGGCAAATATTTTCATTTTATATTTGTCTTGATCCACTCTCCCATCATTAAAATGAATATAGAGTGGCTCATATTCTATGGTATCAAATAAGTCATCTGAATAGTTAACTGATGATGTCTTTATTTGCCTTCAACATCACTTTCTGTGGTTTGCACAATTCTGGGCATGGATGTTTTATTTTTAATAATAATTGAATTCACTGAGTAAAATTTGTGATTAACATAGGTATGAATTATTTCAGGAGCACTAGAATAATGGTGAATAATGGAAAAATATATTTTCTGAATAATTTATTTGAAAGATAAGAATTGTACAATAAATTATTCAACCAATATGATTCAACTAGTCTTCAGTAATTTTTAAGGTAGCATGTACTCCCTCTACTGGATGACAAGGTGCTTCCAAACGAGCTAAAAAACTGTAGAGTCATGATTTCAGGATTATTTTTCCAAATATCTAAAAATACTTGGCTACAGGACAGTAGATCATTCAATATTTATACATAAACTCAGAAGGGCATGTGTTATTGGGCAGCTATTCTTTAAAAGGCCAAGATATAGACATAATTGCTTAGCATTATAGGCTAAATTTATTTTAAAAATTTTAAATTTCATCCTTAAGTAGTATGTGACACTCTGTGATGAATTATGGCTTGGCCAGGGTTGACCAAGGCATAAGACACCCGAGAAGTGTTCATTTAAAGGATGACTGGTGGCACAATTGACCATGGGAATCCCTGGAAGCGTGCAGAACCTTGAGCTTTGCAATCTTAATGCTGGTCAAAGTCTTCAACAAATATTTCACTGTATGAATATAATTTATTTAAATATTAATGATAGGAAGTGGTGAGTAGATGTTGATGCCATCAGATAAGGGACGGGCACTGAAAGCTCAGTCTCTCATTAGGTGATGCACTAAACACAAGAGGAAGCATCCTGTGCCCACCCTAGTCCCGACTATGGCAGGGGCTTTGATGTGTGTCCTACAGTAAGAAAAACACCTTTCATTTCATGTCCCAATTCAGCTGCAGAGATCAAGCATGGGGATGCCTGGGGGGATTATATAATTTACACTATATTATCCCTTTTCCGGTTACTTAGCCTTTCATTTCCCTGACCCAGTCTCCTTGCAAATAAACAACTCATCCACAATTACTTTTTCTGCACCAGTCCTACTTTTGTTGTATCAATACACAAATTCAAAGACTTTTTAATGGGTTTCTCAGTCATTTAAGCCATGTATGATATTTCTGATGTACACTGTTGTCCTTGCAAGGTACTACCCTCAAAAGGCTATCAACCATCCCCTCTAAATTCCCATGAAGTTCAGCCTGCTGACATGTAACTCATGCTAACTAACTTTTGACAGCCTCTTTGTTACCTGTCTCCTAAGTCATGTCCAACAGTCATTCATAGTAATAATAATAAAAGGCTTTGATCTGGTCATTCTTCCTCAGTATAAGATGCTCATCTTTTCATGGTTTGCCCTTCAAATCTTTTTATTTCTGCCGGTGAAAGGTCCCAGGTCTTTCCAATAGAGTTCATCAGACTCCACCAAAATCTCTCTCAAAGGCTCTCTAGAGACTGCTGTGGAGAATCATTTTAAAGTTTGTGACGAGCCTGATCCAACACATATTGAAGGACAGGCTTTCAATATTCTTTTTCTCTGAACTTCATTCATGTCCCTTGAGGGTAATTTATTCTGGCAAAACCAAATTCAATCTAATTTTTAACTTACATTGAAATCAGTGTAACTTCAGTGAAGTGACAGAATACAGCTAGGATAAATGAAAGAGAGAGAAATCAAACCTGTTTTGTGTGACAGCAAAGAAAAAAAGTCCGTAATTGCTAACATTAGGATTGGTGCTTCTAAGTGATGGACATCAAACAACCAAATATATTCAAAATCCATTCAACTTTCATGTTATATTCGTAACCCCATATGCCAATAAAATAGCATCACACTGCCAATCACACTGCTATCAACGGTCTTTAGATTGCAGCTTTTATGGTGAGAGAATGGATGGCATCCCTTTGGAGAAATAAAGAGAGCAGGAAATATATTCATGGCTTCATAAGCAGAAATTAAGAGTGGAAATCTTGAATTAATTTACTTAGTTCAGATGTAAGATTGTATAAATGTTTGTCATTATTTCTTGTGTAAAAATTAAGAGAGATTCATATAAAGAGAATTTGTCAGAATACTCATCACATTTCCATTATCTAGGAAAAATGTGGCTTGGGATCCATTAAATACAAAAAAGTGAACAGCTAACTCACTTCCTGATAGTTATATCAAGATTAGTTAGCCTAATATAGCTGTACAGTACATAGGAAAATGTTAAAGATTTATTTGTAATCTCTCCTGAAGAGATATTTTTAGTAAAAAGAAAAGAATGCAACTTAAGAGTAAGGGGCATAAGTTTTTACTGTCAAAACGATCCTTTTTTTTCGTAACTAATATAAATATTCTCATTAAGATTCTGGAATTCAAGCACCACTAAAACAGACCTTTTTTTTTTCGTTTTTTTTAATAGCACCATTCTTGTTCTTGCCTTGATAAGTGCATCAGACTCTTTTCAGTGATGCCCAGTGACAGGACAAGGGACAAGTGGCACAAACCTGAGTATGAGATAGAACTTCTTTACTGTGAGGGTGACTGAGCACTGGAGCAAGTTGCCCAGAGAGGTCATGAAGTCTCCTGAGATATTCAAAACCCACTTGGACATGATCCTGGGCAACCTCCTCTAGGTGAATCTGCTTTTAGTAGGGGATTGGACCACATGATCTCCAGAGGCTCCTTCCAACCCCAACCATTCTGTGATTCTGCAATTAAAATCACCAAAACTCCTAGCCACTACTTCCTTCAGCCCAGTAACTAAGTGCATCTTGAGTGTGCAAGTATTTGTAGATACACAGACAGTCTTGTTGCCTCTTCAAATAATTCGTCTCTAAGAGCATGAGCACATTTAAACCTGAAAGTGTTAACTCATTTTTCTATTTAATTTGATTTGTGTTAGAAGCAAGGAGGCCCATATTGGGATCAGGAGTTTCGCTGTCTTCAGACCCAGTATAAAACCAGATCCAGACACCTTCAAAAATTACTAGAGACTTCAAATATGGCCCTTGTGCCTATCTCCAGTGGGCCTGGGATGTGTCAAAGAGACCATGTATGTGCATATTGCTCTGTGCATGAGAGAGAAATCTGATGCATTTGAGATCTATTGTGTTGTGATGCACAAACAGGTCACCTGCCAGGCACATATCCATTGAGCCCATCCCATCTGAGATGCTGTGGAGCTGGCAGGTTGAGTTACCCAACAACAGGTGACAGGGCAAGAGTAAAGCCATGTCAGCTAGTTAGGAATTTGCCAGGCGGCAGGGTGGCAGGCTTTACACTGTGCTAGCCACCTGATAGAGAGGAAAATGCACCACAGACAGAGCAAAGCCTCCCCATGGAGCATTTTCCGAGCAGGCATGGGGAATTAATTCATGTGCTCTGAACCCCACTAAAATGCTGTAACTACAAGACCCATCTTCAGCTCAATAAGAAAGATCATTGCATAGAAATCTAAAGATATACGAATACATGTAAAAGTCCTAATATAAATAATATTTCATTTTTTCCTGACGGACAGCGAAATTTTGGAGGAATTTAGACCCACTCTTTTCTCACTGAAATATCTGAATTTCAGAAAACAAATTCTAAAATATTTAAAGGAATGAGACTTCCCAACCTGGTTTAAAACTGAATATTCCTATAGAACCCCCATCTTGTTACAGGTTTGAGAGGCAGTATTTTCTTATTTGTAAGGAACAGAGAAGCATTCACAGCACAAACCTTTTCTTCAGGACTGAAATAGAAGCCTACACGACCCTTAGATTATCATGCACAGCACTTTTTTAGAGTACTCTTTGTCTGAAACCATCAGCTGTTACTATGGTTGCTAAACACTGCAGTAAAATGTTATTGTTTGCATGTGAATTGTCAAATCCTAGTAATACAGACTGAAATGTTATATGTCCCATGACTGCCTCAGACTGAAGTTTTGAGGAGCATTTTGTCTCTAACCATTCACAGTGTTTCTCTGAATGAGGCTAGGTTTTGTCTGTGTTAGAAATGCTGGTGACCTCTTTTTCATAAGCTCTTGTCCTTAGAGAAGACACTTGAAATTTGGCAGGAAGGTGAGAAACTGAAGATTCACAGCTGCAGTGGATATTAAAAGAAAAACTCCAAACATGCAAAACACCGTATCATGTTACATACTTGAAAAAAATCCTCACCAAATAGTTCTCTTTTTTGCTTTATTTGCTCCGCACCTTTTTTTTTTTGGCAACTGCAAAATGCAGCTGACAGTATTTATCTTTCAAAAGCATTGTGAAAAGACAGGAAAGTTTGTGAAAAGCTAAAAGTCTTTACTAATAAGCTTCACTAAAAAAAACCATGAAAAATTAATGATTCTGTTTGTAGGAAAGGGTTTGAAAAATGTATGATAAACATGGTAGGAGGAACTACAAAGGACAAAGATGAAAAAGTTTTCAATTATTGCTGTCTAGAGGAGCCTCATCCTCTGTGTGCTGAGGCACAGATTTAGGTGGGAAGGCACAGCAGATGGAAACACTGGTATGTAATGAAAACATGAATAAGATGTATCATCATACTACCGAAGATATGAGACAGGCAAACGAAGGCAATACAGCTTGCAGAAACTGAGGACAAAACACCTCATTCCTCTGATGGCAGACAGAGTTCCTAGGTATAAAAATGTTCAACTGATATTAGACATGGGTACTACTTTCAGCTTCTCATCCAGTCTTTACCAGCCTTTGTTGTAAGCAGGGATCTTGGTGCGAATATATACTTTTTTCCTGATCTCTTTAATAGATCAATTCACCTCCAGCAACACAAGCATCATTGAAATTTGGCAAAATTTGTATGCTGCTCTAATCATGATATATCAGAGCTCCCAGTCTCTTCCAAAACCTGCAATTTTTGAAGCCTGCTAGTGAGATAATTAGGCTCTCAGTGCTTTCTTGAGTAATTCCACAGGTTTTATTAGCCTTTACAGAAAGACTGTGCAACACTATGAAATATATGCAAACTAAATATAGCAGTGTAACCACGTTAGCTCAGATACGTACTTTGTGTGTGTGTGTGTAGTTTGCCACACGGAACAATAATAAGCGTTAAGAATTAAGCCTTCAATCTGTTATTGCTTTAGTATCCCAAGTCTGAACATTTAAACATCACACTAGTTTCTCATCAGCTGCCTTGCAACAATCATCCCCTAAGGACCCAGGTTTACACCAGAAGAACCTCCTGGTGTCCGGTTTGCTGACCATGGGGACAGCTGTACAGCTCTGGTACTTCAGAGCTGCACAATATTGTCAGCCAGGAACTCCTCTGTCACCTCATTTCTACATCACTCATGGGCAATTGGGACCAGCAGAAAATACTGAGAGGGATCTTTTGCAGTGATGGGGTAGCCCTCCCCACCTAGGGATGAGCACTCATGGAGGACATGGGAAACTCAGATTTGGCAGAACAGAGCACTGCGTAGTAAGACATTTGTTTCTCTTGTAGGCGTTTTCTGAAGAAGACCTAAGGCTTTCTGGAAATCCTCATCTCAGGCAACTACAATCAGCTGTCAACACCACACAGCAGAATGTGACACGAAGCTCATGGGTGTTACCGACCGCAGGGTCGGCTTCACTGTAGGTGCCCGGCTAGCAGTGCCCGCGGTGGCTGTGGAGCACGTCGGCTTAAGCCCGACGGCCTGGCAGCCCCCGCCGCTGACAGCGCGGCTCTCCCCGCAGGGTCACGGGCGGACGGATCGCCTTGAGGCACAGCGGTTCAGGGCAGCCAGGTGCAGCTCAGGACGCCGATGTCAAAAGGGGCTCGAAGAGATGAGAAGCTGAGAGGCGCTGGTTAGCCAAGGCTTGCTTTATTGGGGTAGGGCAGGGGGATCCGGGACGGAAGCCAACCGGGCAGAACCAGCCACGAGCTGGGCTTGGCACGGGTACTAGTACGGGGCGGCTCGACCAATCCGGGAAGGGTGGAGGGGAGGGTACAAAAGCATAAAATCCAATAAAATATGAACAGAGGCGGACCCTAGACATAACAACCAATTAATTTGACAACCAGACAGAAGGAACCAGAACAAGGGGTGCAGTCCGGGGAAAAACCCCTCCTGGGGCCAGCCCTTGCCACTGACAGGCAGGGAACTATCCAGACAGGTGGGAGGAACCAGGGCAGAATCCACTCCTGGG
Organism: Origma solitaria; assembly: GCA_013397895.1. Taxonomy (NCBI): domain Eukaryota; kingdom Metazoa; phylum Chordata; class Aves; order Passeriformes; family Acanthizidae; genus Origma; species Origma solitaria. Next base: position 777,339 of record VZRL01003979.1, on the reverse strand, counting down.
ACCCACCCGAGGGGTGGCTCTATACTGCTGTTTCCAGCCCACCCGAGGCTGTTCTCATCTGAGGAGGCAGAGCTTGCCCTGCATAGGGCGGCAACCATGGGCCCACCCTTCACACATGGGGACCCATTTACTCTTGGCGTTTATCAAGGACCATAACTATTATTTTGGACTCAGACCAGCTCGTATGAAGCACAGTCTACGAATGCCATGTTCAAGTGCAGAGAGAGCTATCTCAGGCATATCAGCTCTAATTGATTTGTAGTTTACTGCTCTCTCTTCTGCTATTGTGAAACCCATCAGGATCGCTTATAAGCTTCAGGGTGTCCTGTGGTTCCTTAGAAACAGAAATGGTCCTTTTCTTTAAATTTTATATGGCCAGGCATACTTGATTGTAATAGTATGTGAATCAGGAAGGTGTCTGACAGGGATTTTTGCCTGCAAGTAACAAATTAAATTATGTATAAATAGAAGAGAAAGGTGTCGTGTTCATATGATAAGAATGATTTCTGGTGAGATCTGAGGTTTTTTCACTGCAACCTTTCTGATCCTCCTTTGACATTGCACAGTGGTTATTTTTAAGTTATTCATGCCGCCAGTTACTAAATAAACATCTGAAGTATTTTTTAGATCTAGGATAAACTATATCAATTTCTCTTTCTTCTGCTATGAGGTTGCTTATATTAAGAGGCCCTGTGACTCAGATAATCTTTGCAAAGGAACCATTACACTGGTAATAAAATGGGAAATGAGCACACTGCAAACACTTCTATTCAGAGAGACTAGAGGTGCAAAACAATTTCAGAGAACTGTAGCCATTAGCAAAAAGAGCAGATTACCTGTGACAGCCAGCCAGATATATGCACAATATATTTGATAGAGCTTTCACAAAGAACAACCAGCTCATTTTTATAGAAAATGCACAAAAGGTTTTTAAAGAATGGCCACTTGGATAAACACTTTGGGACTATAAACACCAGCATCAACCTCCCAGGCTACAGAAAATCTGTGGAAACAGCCCACAGTGTCTCTGGTGGGTATGATCCTGACTATGCTATGATGTAGTTCTTTTTTGTCTCCTCTTATACCAGTCAAAGGCACAAAGGAGTCAGAAAGGGACAGGTAAGGGTTTGAAGAGCAATAGCTTGAGCAGTCTTTGGGGATCACTGGAATCTTGTAGATGTCTGAAGTTCACATGCATGCTGACAGACAAATTAACAGGACGAAAATCTATCAGGGGTTCCCAGCTATGCACACACCTTTTTTCATAACTCAGGTTCCTGAGCCTGACATTTCCCGAGGCTGGGAGGTCACCATGGGGAAGGATCACCAACACATCCATCCTGTGCCTATGTTCCCCCCCTAGACATCCACGGCACCAGACAGTTGGAGTCCAGACGCTGGAAAATGGGAGCCAGTGGGACCCAGCCTTACTGAAGAGGAGCTGCCAAACTCTGCAGTAAACTCCAGGCTTCTCTAAAGCCATGGCAATGCCAGGGTGAGCAGCAAGGCAGCCATGAGGAGCACATAACCATGCATCCCCAATAAGCTCCTTTGCCTCAGGAGCCTATTGCCACAGCGATTCTGGACAATGACCCCTGGAGGAATTCATGCCCTGGCACCAGGCACTACTGTTAGATGCTGCCTCCTGGGGACAGCAATAGAAAGCTGGGGTTGCCTAAAACCAGTAGAAATCTCATTCTCATGCCTTTTTCATCCCCACTGACCCTGGACCTGCAGCCTTTGTGGCTCTCCAAACCCAAAACCTAATCTAAATACCAGCTGGGGGCTGAGGCTGAGGTCCCCAGCACCTTTGTTGGTCCACATTAGAATGGTGTTGAGAGGCCAATGCTGGTGCAGTGCCATGCCTTTTCCAGGCCCAGTGCTCCTGGAGATGTCAGCTTGGAGGCTCTCTGAGCCCTCACCCTAACCACAATGACAGCAGGCAGCTGAAGGTGACCTACCAATGGCACTGATAGTGCTGTAGGGTGGATGCCAATTGTATAAGACTGAATTTGTGAAGTCATAAATTGCAGGGTGAGCTTTATGCAGGGCCAGGACTGGAAGGCAGGCATGTTGTAGCAGACAAGAGATATTTCTAGGCAGCTGAGGAACTCATAAGAAGTCTCAAATTTTGGCTAAACTTTTGCTGGAAACTGTTTCGTCCCCCACTGAGCACAGAAAGTGAAAAGCACAGCGGTGAGGAAAAGCAATCCTTGCTTCTCTCTAGGACTTGAATTTCTGAGGAAGTCAGAAGAGAAACTATCTCAAATTCATGGTAAATCTGCCTTGCAGGTGATTCACAGCACTCTGTTAAATCTGATCGAATGTAAATGCAGTTACACCACACTATTTCTCTAGATTCCTTCAATAAGTTAGTGGAGACAAGCATGTTCAGGGTGTGATTCATGTCTTCCTAAGGTAGGTATCTAACCAGGCCAGCTAAATCCCAGCTTGAAAAAGCTAATCTCTTTTATTCAGATATGAAATTAGGATATGGTGATGTGCTAAGATGCAAACATCTGGAGTATGGACAGTTAAACTTAAATGGCATAACCCCCACCCATCATCACAGAGCTTAGGAAAAGGCAGTTGTAGAGTTCCATCACAAGGCTCTTGTAGGGTTTTCAGTTTGCTCTATTTTTTTGGCAGCCTTGATCTCGCTGCAGTCCTGGGACCTGAAGCTCTAAGGAGCTGGTACCTTTTCTTCAGAACCCCCTCTGAAACAAAAGTCTGTGTCCTACCTTTCTCATGAGGAAAATTAGCAATGGGACTTCATATTGCAGCCTTATGCAAAACACCTTGCTCTTACATAGCTACAAACCTTTTTTAATGAGCCTCACCATAATGGCTCTTTTAGTCACAGAAATACAGCAGGGAACAGGAGAAAATCCATATATAAAACTGTTTCTGAATGCACTGCCACAGTCCTAAACCCCATTTGTTTTCTTTTCTCTTTTAATTAGGTTTTCTGCATGCTCCAGCCATTAACTCTGTTTTAAAACAAACTGTCCAAGGCTTTTCTTTTGTAATGGTTTAATTTTAGCTTTTTCACCAAGCTCCGAAACACAATTAACTCTCATGCCTGGTATCTCTCATCAGATTTTCCTGCATCTCCTCCCTTGGCAGCCCTCCAAAGCAGGTTCATTTAACACCCACAAAGTTCCCACAATTGAATCCCATCTCTACAGATCTCACTTTCCCTGCACATCAGCTCACTATGGAGAGCAATGGCTTCCTGTATCATTTACATCAAAGCAATCAGATGCTGTGAGCAGCAGTGCTTGTATGACACTGTTTAATCCAATCTTCTCTGCTAAAGTGCCCAGTCAGGACATAGAAGGAGACTGCTGCTACTTGTTCTAAATGAGCAGCACAGATATGTTGCCAATGCTGCCACCGCAAAGACAGCGGCATGGGTTTGGGCTTGGAGTTAATTACTTTCCCTTTTCCTCCCTGCACAGGCAAGAGATGATCAGTTCATTTAGATTGTTCACTGAATGTCGACACAGCCCCATTACAAGCTGTTTTTTCCTGCTATCTGCAGCCAGCTGTGCACAGGGAGACAGCATAGCCCTTCCTCCTTGAGGTACACGTCACCAAACCAGCAGGGTGGTGCTTCGGAGGAAAGCAGCGGGTCTGATGTGGACAGGAATATTCATCATCATTCCCTGTGTTCCTGGAGAAGCTTTCATCAGAAGGTTTCAAAGAGTATACCTTTTCCCAGCATCTCATATAATGCATAAACCTTACAACACAAGGCAGCTGCCCTTCGTCCCAGCTCGCTGAGTCCCTGGGAGAGCTAGCACCAGCACCATGTAAAGCAAAGGCATCTTTGCTTGAAGCCACTGTGTTCTCAGTTCTGTGGGGAGCCCAAATACTTCCTTTGAGCCATAAAGTTCTTGGCAATTAGGACTAAAAATCTGGACCACTAGGTAGCACAGGACAGTACTGAGTTTTGACACAGTGGAACCAATATGCCTTTGCTTTAGAAGGCAGAACAACCGTACATAATGCAGCGTGGTAGAAAATTGCATACAAACCCTCTACAGTGAGTGAACTGAAGACCTGGTCATAATTTTTGGTCATGTACATCTCCAATTTAGGGAACTCATACCCCTAGAGCCCTGGGACAGCAGTGAAGTATACACCTCAGTCCTCAAACCATCAGTCTTGTTTTTCTGGGGTGAGATTTTTTTCTCCTGATAGGGAAGAGCTTACAGTACATATTTTTTTCTCAGGTTTTCTGATACTCTGAAAGCCCAATTCAGTATTATAAGACTACTTTGCTTTCAGGAATTACATAATATTTGGGAAAAAATAGACAAAGTTAAAAAGAATAACACTGAAAAAAATTAAGACTAGAGAAAAGGAAAATAATGTAGGCCCTAAACGCTACAGAGAGCTGCATGATGGAATTTATAGACATTCTGTCTTTTAGAAATGTAATTGGAAATCTGTCAACATCATTAGATGCCTGGGCATTTTTACAAATCTGCCCCTGAAGGAGCTGTGGCATAAAAATAAATGCTGAAACAAGGGGTTTATTTCCAAGAATGCTTTCAGCAATGGATTATGGAAGCTTAAAATTATTTTTTTTTCTCCTTAGCTTTGTAAAGAGTTGGTAGGACAATACATTAATCGATGCATACAGAACTCTATTCCTTGCGTAAGAGTCAGTAGTTCAGGACTCTGGCAGGCTGTAAAGCAATCTGCTACAGAGCTGCTGTGTGACTGCAAGTAAGTATCTTCTTTTTATATTCCTTTTTCTCTCTGTTTTGTGAATTTAGTTCTAAGAGTGTTGTGCTGGATCTCTTGGCCGTAGCACAGTACTCAGAGTATTCCAAGCAAAACTGACGCGATGTCCTTACATATCCTTGTACAATCTTCTGTTCATCCATAACCTGAAAATGCTCAATTGACAACTTTAGAACAAAAAGTGTCTTTGGAAAACTATGGAACCAGTAAGTGAAATTTGCACTGTATTGTGGTAGGTCTCCTCCATTTTGTTGCCATGAAAACTGTGCCACAGGGAGGGTCACTGAAATAGCGATGGACACAGAGGTAAGTCAGCCCTGTTGGTGTAGCTGGACACGGGGGCTTCATTAGAGCAATCAGAGTAACGAGTCAGTGCAATGTGGCAATTATATTTGTGACTGAAATGGAGAGATTGGGTGTAGATGGCAAGAGAAGGAAGGAGAACTTGCTCTAACCACAGAGGACTTTTTTGCTATAAGGCGGGACTTCAGAGCAGGCAAAGTGAAGAAAGCACAAGCTTTGGAGAAGGGTGCAGCTGACAGGTTCAAAGTAGCTGCCAGAATTAGGAGAATGAGAATGGAGAGCTGGTGATGGAACAAGAAATACAAAAATCTGTAAGAGCTTTGACAGAAATGGTCTCAGAGTAAGAAGAGTAATAACTGAATTGGTGAGTGATGAGTTAAATAAAGAAATTAGGAAGCGAAAATAAATAGCCAGGGGTTAAGACAGATCATTGGTATGGACATAGCCAAGGATGGGGGTGAGAGATTACTCAACAAGCAAAGGGGAAAAATAAAACAGGTAAAAGTAAATGGAAGTGTTTTTATAAAACTGAAATGAAATTTTTTCAGTGTTTTCCTTTCTATATTTTATTATATTTCATTTAGATGCAGAACCAAGTCAAGACTGAAAAGTACAAAATTCTTTGTGAGATGCGAGGTCTGTATCCCACACAATCTTCATTGCAGGTGAGTTCTGGCTAAAATAACTTTCTGCTTTCCATGTTTATCTGATATCAGATTGCTAAGTAAGTTGAATATTTTTGGCTCTTTGAAACCTCTACACTTTTGTATAAACCTATCTTGAATAATTCTGAACCACTCAGTTCCAGAATAATTCTTGTATTTATTTATAATGCATTCAATGGCAGTTCTCCATGAAAACTTTCAGGTTTATATGGGAAATTATGCTTCTAGAAAATTTAGCAACCACTTTATTTCAGTCTAATTGCTGGGGATGTGAGTCCTTTAGTTGTGATGCAATGCATCACTTGCCACTTTTAGTCTTCAATTATATCAACATAAAATTTTTTAAATATGGTACAGTTTCTTCTAGAAAGGGAGTACACTTCACTCTTATAAATTCATCACACGTCAAAGTAGTCAGCTTCCATTTTTTCCCAGGAAAAGCTTCAAATTACAGATGCTTTTTAAGTGGTAATCTACTGACTTTCATTGTTGTCATGACAACATCATTGAGCATTTTTCTGCACATCTTTTCCATTCAGGTTTTGCTTGTATATGTACCGTTTTCTTTTAAGATCATTTAGATGGTGGTATGAAGCTATATTAAAGCTGTATTAAGACAGTCTTTACACTGACATCTCTAAGGTTGCTATCAAATTTAGGTAGATGCAAACTGAATTATGCCATATTTTTCAACCAAGACAAGCCTGAGAGAAACAAGGCCCTTAGTTTTGTCTGTAGTATAAATCAGCTCATAAAGTCTTATGTCACTTTCTGAGGCAGTAAGACAAACCTTTCTACAAAGAATAGATTCTCATGTCTCAGAAACAAGATGGGGAAGTTCCTTTAAAACCTGTATTGCATGCGATCGCAGCAAAAGTGTGAACAGTTGGTCATCCACCTAAAAATTTATGAAATTTAGTGGTGATTCATTTTTCAGTTGACACAGGGATGCTGTTTGTGCAGCAGTGAAAGGTAATCATGTGAGGATTGCATGGAAATTGAGGAGCAGTCCCGACTGCAGTGTTGGCTGAAGAAGAGGAAGGAGCAGCAGAGGCAACTCTGCTGGCAATGCTGAGCCACAGGCTGCCAGTGCTACAGCACTGAGAGCCTTCACATGCCCTCCTTTGGGCAGCTACTGCTCTGGACAACAAACAAATGATGGTCCCTGGCTTGTCCTAGCGTATTCATATTTCTTAAAGCATCCAGTTTTTATCTAAGTTCTGTTCCACTTACTCCCCAGCTTCTTACCTCATCAAAGGAAAAATATATTTTCAGTACCAAACCAGTTCTAACTGCCAAGGATGCATGGCTGAGCCACTTTTTCAAATGCTCTTAGTTTTCTTCTTGCTCTGAGTGGCTGGAACCAGACCTCTTCCCTCTTTAACCCCTTCAAATCCAGAATCTGATGCAGATTTTTAAATGGGGTAATTTTATTTCCTGCTGACAGTTTTGGCTACATTCTCGTGGGTACTCTGATTTTGCTTCATTGGAAACACATTGAATTGGAAAAACCCTAGAACCTCACAACTTTCTTACAGCTCAGCTCTACTCAGAATTTGTCATTTCACTTTCTCCAGGTATTTGGTAGTCCAGAGCATTGACCTGTAATGCCTGCTAGTGTCTTGGCATTTCCAAACATTTTATGACTTCTCTAATTTTATTGCCTGCTCCATTCATCTGCTCCATGTGTCAGGAAGAGCCCTCAGGGCTCTTGCTCCCCACCGATTTCCAGTTTCTGGCAAAGTACTAACAAAGTTTCATATCTCTCTGTTCCACTGGCAGCTGCAAATAAATGCTCCTATTTTCATCTGCTCTTTGGGGAGCATCATGCAACAATTTCTATTCTGTTCAATATGCAAATACCCTGGCTTCCTTCTGTTCCCTCAGAAAGTGAATAGAGTTTCTAAGAAGAGACAACATATTTTATTAGATTAATGGAGTGAGAAGGAAAAAACAGAGGAGCTTGAGAGCACACAAGTTTTTCTTTATTTTGCAGAGAAAGCTGCATGCATGCTGATAATATATATCTGTAACAATTTCTTAGCTGCCTCACATCAAGAAATATCTTCAGACTTGAAAGAAGAGAAAAATCACCACTGAGTGGTAAACTTGGTCAGATTGTCAATGTAAGGTCTCTGGGAGGGCTGAGCAGGATGTAAGTCCTTTCAGAGGACAACACAGATCCTCTCAGGTATCTGAAACACACATTTTTTTAAACAGTGAATTTTAGTAAAAATTATGCTTACTGTGAAAATTCGTAATCATATTTCCTTGCTGTTATTCTTCTGCTTAAAAATCAAAGAGCAGAAACTTAGGCAGCCAAGTCACATAACTGGAGTAATGAAAATTGACAGTGTGAGGGGATGGTTTGTGAGTAGTCTATAGCTTGAACGTTACTCATCCAGATTATTCAGAAAATACCAATGAATAACAAATACTCAGAGAAAATAAGGGACAATTTAGTGAATGATCCCATCTGCCCTTCTCAGAGCTAGTTATTCAAAGGCGGTGGCAGTGGTGGTGTTGGGGGCAAGTTTGACAGTATTGGAGTCACTGCAATAAAATCCCATTGCAAATACCCTGATGGCAACAAGGGTGAACTATATGGGAATGCAGACGAGACCCAGAGGAAGGCTCTCACTCCCATTAGTTATGTGCAACAGGGGCTCTGCTGTTCGTTACTCACTTCAGAGGAAGCTCAGAAATCAGCTATCAGTTATTCAACACTCAGGAGTCCTTTATACAATCCATAAGCAGCAGAGAGACCTTGATGAAGGTTTTCTACAAGGACAGAATAATGAGGATGTATGTTCATGAGGATGTATACCTCAGTGAGGTAAATAAATAATAGAAAAACTAACTTCAGTGAGATGCAGAAACAAAATCTTTGGCTCAGACTAATGATAGGGTCTATCCAACTTCACAACAGAGTGAGATGCAGGGATCATAAATAACTGCAAGCTTGTGAGCTCTGGACCCAGAAGCGACACAGCCACATCAGAGTGACATAGTGCTTCAGTTCATTAACTCAATTAGATAGCACTGACATGTTCGTGTTAGTGTACAAATGCCTCTAACTGCTTCTGAACGGGTTTTAGGTGCTGTGCCCAAAAATGCAGTCTAGAAGAAGATGTAAAGCCACGAGTACTCTGGTGCCAGGTAATCAGAATGAGAGAGCTGCATTCTGCCAAGGAGGGGGACAAGGCCGTCCCCAGGCAGGGGACAGTGATGCAGACAGTGCAGCAGAGCCCTGGCCTCAGGTCCCCTGGGAATGGAGACACCTGCAAGGGCTACTAGCTTCAGTCCCAGAAAAAGGTAGGACTTAAAATCTACTTTGTGTAAGATTTCTTTTTATCTAGTACTAAACTGTTTTCTGCTCAGCTGCTTATCTCAATCACTAATTTTATTAATTAATTATCTCCTGGGTTTTGGCATGACATATAGGTCTTTTGTTCTTCTGCTTCCCTTCAAAGACAAAGAGCTGACTTGAAAGTATCTTTGTCCTGTATTATATTGGCCCTTTTAAACTATCTAAGGGACAAATTATCCTCACCAACCTAGTAGTTTTTTTGAGATTTTTTACTGAAAAAATATGACAAAGATCTAGATAAAGAAGAAGGCACAATATGGACAGACACAACAGTGAGTGAGGAAAATCCTCACCTAGAGCCCCTGTGTATCTCTCCTGTGGCACATACCCAGGGATCTCTCCTACATCTCTCACTGCTTCCCAGCACAGCCAGTTTTTCTGTTAGAGAGGAGCTGTGCTCTGCACATGGCCGTGTTCAGCTTTGCTCATAATCTAATAAGCAGTGTGTTCATATGAAGCCATGTCTGTCACGTTGTCATGTCAGTTGTACAAAGTGATACAGCAGAGCTTTCTCACTTCATAGGAATCAATCTCCTTGTACAACCAGAGGCAACCCAAATCCATTTAAAAAGAAATCGGTATGTGCAGTCTCATGTTGAAGGAGTAGCTTGTAACAAATGCCGTTCTGGGTTGTCTTGTAGTTTGTGATTCCAGGATCTTGCTGAAACACCTGAATAGCATCCATGTGGCAAATTGCCACTGTGGTGGCCAAGAAGATAATGTATATTATTATGTATACATTATCTAGTCAACAGCATACAGAATGTTAGTGAAGAATCTTAAATTGTATCCTTCATTTTTTACTCCAAACAGTGCACCAAATATTTTGATCATTGTTTTTCATTAAAATCATGGCTTTAGCTCCTCTCCCTATCTTGCTATCAGCTTTCACTAAACACGTAAAATAGATTAGTGGAAGTAGGATCCCATGTGGTTCTGAGATTAGATAAAGAGATGATGAAAGATCTTAAACAGAATGAGGAAATAACCCAGGTGTTCTAGAAAAGCAATAATAAAACACTCAGAAAATGAATGAACTCTCATTTTTTGTGCTTACAGTACTTATGAAAAAGCATAAAATACTTGGATGTTCACAAATAAATTCTAAATTTTATTACTATTTATTTTAAGCTGTGATTCCCAGCATGGTCATCTTAAGACTATCTTGTTTGCAAAGAAAATTCTTTTGACCACTCTCACAGAAATACCCATTTATTTGTCATATGAATTTTATCTGTGTCTCACTGTGTTTCCTAATTTGCCACAGCTACTTCATTGAAAGCAGAGTTGTGTTTTTCTTTCTTTACAACATCTCTGCTCCTGTAAAAGTCACAATGATGTCAAAGTGCTAAATTTGTGACAACCTCCTTGGCTCCAAATTTCACAATAAATCACATAAATTTCCAAGATAATATTGCTTCTATGGGATGGGGAGAAAAGAACAATGTAGAAGGTGGGAATGGCTCTTCTGTGTCATGCCGACTGTAGCAGCCCAGTTTCCTTGGGGATGAACTCTGCCTCTGGTCCCTCAACATGGTCCCTCAACATGGTCCCTCCTGTCACCCTGCAGGCCTTCAGATGGAGCAATCGATCCTCATGGACTGCACTGCCCTTCCTGTGTCAGAGAGGATGCAGACATGACCTCTCACCTCAGCATCCTGCATAGCTCCTCCTCGCTACTTTTGTCCTTTATGGGATATGTCCCATCAGCTTCCCTAACCATGCCTCTCTCCTCCATTGGATGGTAAGCTTGATAAGAAATCTGATGAGGTTTCATCACAAAAATTGTCAGAAATTGAGGGCTGCTCCTCAACATCAGTCTCTCCTCAAAAACTATGATGTTTGTGAGACAGGAACCAGATGAAGTAGGAGTTGGGTATTACCTCAGTTGCCTACAAATTTATTAGTGACAAAAATTCTTGGCTTTCCTCCAGCCTGCCTGGCTGCATGTATATACATATATGCTTTTGGCTGTGAATAGCTTCAAAGCCAGATGATCCAGCCACTTACATTGCTTTCTGCTGTGAGTGATCTTTCTATAAACTGCAGTTGGAAATCAGTGTTCTCTACATGCACAAGGCACAGCAGAAGCAGCAATGACAGTCCCCAGCATGGCCTGCTGGCACCGTCAGTTCCTTTTCATCCAGGAATCCTTATGGGATGATTTGACTGATACCAGGTAGATGGAATAAATCACCTGAAATTCTTCCTGGAAGACCCCAGAAGTCTTCTGCTGAAGGCAGGTGCTGTTTTTTAGGTAGATTGTACCTGGTCAAAGTGTGCCCATAAGAAAGATTGGTGTGTGGGAGGAGGTCTGGGGAGAGCTTGGTGCTAAGGACAAGTCTGCACACTCCTGCCTGGTAACTACACACAGAGCTGTACTTTCTGCAGGACACCTAAGGTGCTGAACACAATCTGAGCACATGCTGAGCAGCTCCATGTAGGCTCCCTGACACATTCATTTCCAAGTCCCCCTAAGAAGAGGCAGAGCAGCATATGTTCCAGAAGTGGAAAGGTTTGGGATTTCATTTCTCTTGAAGTTAGTATCAGTCAGGCACCCAAATATTGTCAAAACGCAGAATCTTGTGGTTTTCCCATCGCTCTGCAGTAGTGGGTAATGGAGTAGAGAATTAAAATCATGTATCTTAACTTCTGTGCTACTTCATTAGCTACTGGACCATTCTCCCACTGTGTGTAACAATATGGTCTTACTCTCATCCTACCAGCACCTTTCTGCCTTGTTGCTGCCCTCCTCTTCCCTCTTCTCATGGGAGTGCAGCAGCCCAGGGCACCTGTCACTGGTGCTGGAGGCTGACAAGGAGTGATCTGTGCCTTCTTATTTCTTGCATGGTGTTTTATCCCTGTGTTTAGGCTGGAAAACTAAGGTCTAAATGTGCATGTAGAGTTGGGGTTCAAGAGAAAACCACCCCTAGAAGAAATCTTTGCAGTTGAAAAAAATAACAGCCTTTTCCTAATGGTACTTTTTTTCCCCTCTTAACTTCTGTTTTCTTAGAATGAAGTGGGGATCTCAACTTGCTTCATGTTCAAATAAGGATAAGACATAACCTACGCATCTCTAAGCATCTGTTCTTCCGAGTGTATTTATATAAATTCACATTTCTGAGTTAGAGCAGTTACTACGGTGTACGTTCCCTTGCTGCCATTTTACATCTTCTCTCTAGAACTCTGGGGGGAAAAAGTTAATTTCCTATAAATGCTTTCTTTTGCACATCTGCTCCCATGTGAAAGGGCCATTCTGAGGACTCTGTATAGCTCCTGAGGAGTTCAACAACAATAGGAATACATTTTTAGTTTGTACAGCCAGGATGTGGATCCATTATTTAGAAAGTATTTCAATTGTTTGATGTCATTCAAATTTTCTCTTATTCAGAGCTGACTACCTAGCTCTCTGTGGTGGGAGAAAGAAAACAGCCCTTCTTCCGGGGTAATCACACTGCAATCAAACTGTGCAATATGATTAGGTCTGCCTGAGTTCTTGGTGCATTCTCAGTGCATTGAAACAGTAATCCCGGAGGACCTGTCCATTGTGTATCGTTCCTCTCAGTACCAGCAGCTGATAGAAGTCATAGCCTAAAGAAGCTTCAGAATCTGAAAAACAAACATACTAGCAGGGGAATGAAATGGAAAGCTAGAGCAAAGAAAAACAGCATGAAAGAAAAAGATACAATTGGGAAGGGGGAAAAACAGTCCAAAGGAAAAATAAAGCCCAAGTAAACAGAAACAGTGTAAAAAAAAACCCCAAAAACTAACCAAAAAAAATCCTTAAGAAAGTAAGGCTTGCTATGAAAAGAAAGGAAGGGCATAGAAAGATAAGCTCTACTTTCTCCCCAAAATCAAACCCAGAAAGAACAAGGCAACTAGAGAATGCAGAATAACACAGGGAAAATTTAAGAGAAGAATATTTGGGGGGAAAAAGCACAGCTCGTATGTGAAATCCAGAATAGTCTGCAAAGGTGATGTCTTCACTCTCGATATCTTAAAGGATTTGCAGCCTATGGTAAGGGCTCTCTGCAAAATGTGCAGCTCAGAAATACAGTTATCTACCTGTGTTTACTATGTTTTTATCATTGATGATGGAGCTGATTTTATTTCCCACAAGGGCATATGGTTCCATTTCTGTTTCACGTTGAATAGTATTACTCTTCAAAGCAAGTTTTGGGTGCAGATAGTTGATCATGACTTTCAATCTGAGCTGCTCAGGCATCTGGGAATGTCAAAAAGGAGGCCTCGTTGACTTCCTGGAGTTGAATTTCCACTCATGAAGTTTATTCTGTTGGCAAACTTTCTGACCAACAAAAGCATTCTCTGGAATTTTCATGAAAAGCAAACACAAATAGGACAAACCCAGTGCTGAAGTGGAGACATTTGAAATGTCAGACAGGGAGCTGAATCATTTTTTACTACTGTCACTTAAATCTACCTGAAAGTAAAAGCAATTTAAAATGTAGGTTTCTTTCTTTGCTTTGCTTGTTTCTTCTACCAAATCAATTTACTTCTGGGCTAGTGGTTTCTAACACAAAACTACCCTCAGGTAAGCCTGTGAGTAATCTCCTGCCCCTCCATCCCCCTGGTTTTCACTGACTTTAATGCTTAGAAGTTCAGCAAGTAGGCCACCCACTAGAAAGCCAATTTCCAGGAAAAAAGAAAGTGCCACATTCTATGCAAGGAAACCCTCAAGGGTTTATTAGGAAAGATTTTGAGGAGTTTTATTGACAAAAAATGTTTTAAAAGGTTTCTGTTACCACTGAACTGAGGGCTCTGTGAGCTGTCACTGTGATACATAGCTGGGAGCTCTCACTTCTATTTCTGATACTGTACAGAAACTCCAGGAGATGATCATTTTATAGTGACAGAACCACACTGTCACTTTTCAATCTTATTTTGTAAATCAAATGAGAGCAAGTTTGAGCATTGACTTAAGGCATGACCACATCGCTAGTTCTGATTGCTTTAGTTTAAGTGTTCCCACAGAAGTGTTGAAGGTCAGCACCCCAATTATAGACACCTTTGACAGCTGAGTCTTATCTTTGTCTCACTCGCAATATGAGAAAGATGTTGACAAAGTAGAACAGTCCCAGCTAGGACAGCCATGATGATAGGGCAGGAGTGCTTGCACTGCAGGCAAAGCCTGGGAGATCTGGGCTGCTTCAGCCTGGAGAAGGAGTGGTTTTGGGAGGACTCAACAGCAGCTGCTGATATTTATGGGCATAGCATGAAGGAAACGGAACTGGGCTGTTCTTCGCAATGCATGGTTGAAGGACGAGGAACAACAGACTTTGAAACAAGAGAGGTTCAGCATGGACATAAGGGGAAATATTTTCCCTGTGCCAGTCCAGCAGTGGCACAAATTGCATACACATAGATTGCACAGTCTCCATTCTTGGGGGTTTTCAAGACCCATCTGATATAGCTCTGAGCAACTTGGTCTGGTCTCACAACTGAGTCTTGTTTGAGCAGGAGGTTGGACTGGGGACCTCTTGAGGTGCCTTCCAGTCTGACTTTTAGTGCGATTCTGTTCCACTGCTAACAACTAGTGACCAAATGAACATTCGGACTTAAAATAGGTTTTACATGAAAAACTATTAGTAGAAAACTTACACACTACTAATTGGTGATAGCCAGATCCATTTGTCAAGTACATTGGTAGATTTGTAATGTGCTTAAGAGCTTGAATTATCCCACACCATTGTTTAAGTCCTTGACTAGGACTTAAACAATGCAACATTCATCTATACACTTGTAATATAATAATTGTCTTCTAGGGCTACAAGGATCTCTCACAGAAGTGCTCAACTATTTCATTAATACAAGTCATCAGGAAAGAGAAATGAATAAAACCCAAACAAATCCAGCCAGAGTTGTGCAGCACATTTATACCACATAAATAATGCTTGATAGAGAATACTAGACCTACAGCCTTATGCCGTGGTGGAGGTGAGATTATTTTAGGCATTTGAGTGTTCTGTGGTGTTGTGTATAGCAATTTAGTGTTACTTAAGTACATTTGCTAAAAGCACTAGTCTGACAAATGTTTACTTTTTTGGATAGGCTTGAATAGAAAGCTCTGAACTGCATCCCTGGCCTGTGACTACCTCTAATAGAGAGGCATAACCCATACTGGGCATAAATCGTGACTCACTATATGGCATCTGACTTCTAGGTTTGCCTCCAAAGAGCCCTGCATGTTACCATTACTTTTGCAAGCAGTGTACAAGTCTTTTCTTTGGGCTTTGAGGAGCTCAGCAGCCCAGGTAAACAGCACAGTGGTACAAGAGCCACTGCAGTCACAATAAAAATATGTGTTTCTTCTCTAACAACCAGCTAGCATGGTCTTCAATTTTACAAAGGAAAGAACTTGCCCAGGTCAGCCTTAAGCACTTGTTGACAAAATTTGTAAGGGAATTTTGCTGACAGAAAGACCAGTTTGGCCTACCTAAAAGTCCCTTACTGACTAGTTTATAGAATTTCATGATGAGGGGTTTTTTAACTGGTTATCATTAAAGTTTCCTTTTTAAGTCAATCACCGTTATGTGCCGGTGTAATTTTATCACATTTTGAGTTGTTCTCAGTGTCCTAAGGAGCCGATTACAGCATCAGTGTCACACACAGACTATTGTTTCATTAGCTGCCCTAAATCCTAAATCACAAGTCTTCCACAGAGATGAAGACAAATGACAGCTCTTTCTGGCTGCACCAAAGCACAATGAAACCAGCCACAGAGGGGGATCTGGATAAGCTTGAGAAGTGGGCCCATGAGAACCTAATGAGGTTCAACAAGTCCAAGTGCAAGGTGCTGCACCTGGGTCAGGGCAATCCCAGACATAAGTATAGGCTGGGAGATGAACTCATCGAGAGATCTATGGAGAAAGATTTGGTTGCGGACTAAAAGCTCATCATGACCAAGCAAGATTCTCTTGCAGCCCAGAAAGCCAATCATATCCCGGGCTGTATCCAAAGCAGCGTGGCCAGCAGGTCAAGGGAGGTGATTCTGCCCCTCTGCCCTCGTGAGACTTCCCCTGGAGTGCTGCATCGACCTCAGGGGCTACAACACAAGAAAAATATGAACCTGTTACAGAGGGTCCAGCAGTAGCCATGAAGATGATCCAAGGGATGCAGTACCTCTGCTATGGAGACAGGCTGTGAAAACTGGGATTGTTCAGCCTGGAGAAAAGAAGGCTTTAGGAAGACCTCATTGTGGCTTTCCAGTACTTAAAGGAGGCTTTATAATCTTATTATCTTTTGAGGGAAGAGGCTTTTTATATGGGCATGTAATGATTGGGCAAAGGCTAACAGTTCTAAACTAAAAGAGGACAGATTTAGATTAGATATTTGGAAAAAATTCTTTGCCAAGAGGGTAGCAAGGCACTGAAATGAGCTCCCCAGAGAAGTTGTGGATGCCCCATCTCTGCAAGTGTTCAAGGCCAAGTTGGATGGAGCTCTTGATCAATCTGATCTAGGGGAAGGTGTCCCTGCCCACGGTAGGGGGGTTGAAACAAGGTGGTCTTTAGGGTGCCTTCTAACTTAAGCCATTCTATGATTCTGTGATATGATTCTATGAGTCAGATACCATGAAAGACTAACAGACCATCTAATATCCTTACCTGAGTCTGATGCTGACTAAAGATGTGTTTCCAATCTAGCAAAATAAGTCTTTTAACAGAGAGCTATGGAATTACAGGTCAAGAGTTTTTAACTCCCACTGTTACTGGTTATTGCAGATCTCGGGCCAGGAGACATTTATACCCTTGGTGTCCCTGTCCTCATTTCAGGTTCCTATCCTTTTCCAGGATTTGAAGCACGGCAATTTCTCCTGCATAATACAATAGCACTGAGTACATCAGGTCTTCTCAGCTCATGAACTTTTTTTTATAAACAATCATGCAGAGCACAACTACAAGCAAACATTTTTGTCAAACTGACATTGTGGCATTTAATCTTGAGAATCTCAAGCATTGTCAACTTTTGATGTCAATTTTATTCTGAAACATTACAGTGGAGTCACTTTTTTTTAACTGTTATTAGTACAAATACAAATTGTTTACATTGAAAACAACATTAATAATGTGGACAGTAATGTAATAAAAATATCAGAGCAAACAAGTGCTTGATTGAAAACTGGCTGTGATGAATTATGGACTGATGATACACGATTTTTCTAATCCTTCTTGACGGTCAAATATAATATTATCCCTAGCAAAAATCTGAGAAAGGACAGGATCAGCAATCTGGTTTGATCCAAATGTGCAGAAGTACGTATGTATTTAATTTTTTGTACTCTTAAAAGTTCAGCACTCAAATAGGTGTGATGAGCAGCCACTGTGTCTTTGAGTGCCTATCTCACAGCACTGATGTTTGTATTGAAGACACTAGTGACATATTCAGGTAAAAGACTGATTAAATCACATCTCCATGAGCACCTGTGTCGTCCTCACTGTTTGGAGCTGCAGAGGCTCAGTAGGTCTTATCCCTGTACATATCAGGAAGATGTGGGCTGGCTTGGATGCAAACACCCAGAGGAACACAGTTGCCTCTGGGCTGCAGAGTCAAAGAAGCACTGGCCATTGATGATGTTCAGTGATGTGATCAGCACACAGGAGCCATTTATTATTTATGGTTTGAATCTGACCAAGCCAGCTCTGAACTCCAACAACGAGCCACTGGAGGAACTTCAGCTGATCAAGGAAGACAAACAGAGCTTTGCTGTTGATTTCAACAAAAGGATTTTTCTCTCTCTCTGTTTTGGGCTATGAACTAGGTTATTTCTGGGCATGAAAGTCTACAGTCTCTGAAAAGACACACAAGACTTAATGCAGCTGAGTGCTCACTTTCTGTAAGGGTTAGAAAAATAATAAGTGTTTTTCTACCTTTCTATTATTTGTCATGAAGAATTAAGCCACCTGGAATAATTAACTCACAAAGGCTGCCTGTGTAAGTGCTGCCAGGCAAAACCTGTTGAGCTAGGAAAACTTCCATAGCAAACTTCATAGTTGAAGAATATGAAGAATATTTGAAGAGAAGTTTTTCAGTGGATTTACATAAAGACAAACAGAAAAGAAGACAGCAGTCATGGAAATGTGTATATTACAGTCAGAAATATTTGTAGTAAAGATGACATGCACTCTACAGGGAATAAGTCATTGACATTTTAATTTATGAACAATTTATGTTTTTCTCGTTTTTTCAGTAGATTGTTCTCTCTTTTCAGAGAAAAAAATGCTAAACCTAGTTTTTCTTTCCATCCTCTCCCCTAATCCATTATTTTTCCTGTGAGTGATCTGATACCCTTTATTACTGTTGGTTTTTCCTTGAATACATTGCATTGTTCACATATGGAAACCTCTGTTTTATTTGGATATTTGAAGAAAGAAAACTGGGAGAGCTGTAAATAGCAGCAACAGCATGGCAGGGTAAGTGCCAATGAGCACCACACACCAGGGGAGGCTTGAGACTTTCCATGGGAGAAAACAAAGTCTTAGAGTTAGGAATGCAGCTGAGAGAGGAATAGAAAATGGGAAAGTAGTTCTATTTTGGCATGTTTTCTGTGTCACAGTAAAAAAGGTGGTTTGTGTGGACAAGAAAGCAGCTCCACGAACAGGCAGCCGGGATGCACCTGAAGTAATTTGGTAAGGGCAGGGCAGGACAGGATTCAGAATTTGGACAAGCAGAGTATCTTCATTTCTGGGACTATGTAAGATCAGAATTCTAGCTTCAGCTTATCAGCCAGAGCTTCTTCTACAGATTGCTCTGTCTTACCAATCCTCCTTCCAAAATGAAATTCTGGAGACTGCTATGACCATTTTTGTTTTCTCTGCTGGCTTTTTAGTCCTTGTGGTCCTTCTTGTCAATTTTGCTTTCCCTTCTTTTCCTTTCACACTGTCGTTGCAGACCACATCCTCCCATGTCCAGCATGTAGGCATCTCTAGGTTATTATTGTATTATGCCAGCAGCCAGAATTTCATATCTCTTGCAGGTGTTTATGAGAACATCTCTCTGATGATGAAAATAGTTTCAAATTTGCCCTTGAAATGTGAAGCAATCAATGTTGGCAGCATGTATTCCTTCCTGTCAAATATTTTTCTCTTTCTAGACTCAATAAACAATTTAAGAATAATCTTTTATGACAGTGGTGCTGCAATCCAATAGGGTCTCCTTTGCTTTCTCATTTGTCTTACGTTTGTTCAAATCAAGGGGTAAGGAGTCTAATGGATAGCAGGGACAGCATCTGGTTCAATCATCTCATCACTAATTGGTTCTGTGATTAGTTCAGACAAGCAATGGAGAAGGTGGATACAAGTTTCTACCATTTCTAGATGAGGGCAGCTTCAGGCCCATCTGTTATGTGAAATATCCTCTAACTTATTTTGCAGCTCATTGTCCTGATTTTGAGGAATCCTCCTCAGTGACAGGTTAGGAATTTTCTGGCGTTTCTTAAGGTGACAATAGTCTACTTTTGCATAATTTACCTGAATTGTAGTGTTGGCTCCCTGAAGTACACACTGAACCAGTTTGCCAGGAGGTTATACCATGTACCTCCACTGGCAACATTATCATCTGAGGCTGACAAATAGCCATTTAAAGAATTTCAGTGTTCATGAGAAGTGCAAGACAAGGTATAGTAAACTTCAGTTTAGCTATGGAACCAGTGCAACAGCATAGTCCAAATTTCCCTCAAACATCACTGGACAGACTAAATAAAATATGGAAAATTTTATACATCTATTTAAATTTTGGGCCTCCCTGCAAAGAGGAATACACTTACAATGGTACTATGTGTTATCATTATCTCTTTTTTCATCTGAGTCAATTTTTGGTTGAAAATCAAGGCTTTGGCACTGTCTACAAGTTCTCAAGAATTTAATTCCAATGTCGCTGAAGTTATGGCAATTACTTACAAGAAAAACATATAAAACCTGATTTCTCTGAACACAGTTGGAGCCAAGCAACTTGAAAGGCTTTTGCTCCAAGTCTGATTCAGACAACTCTTAACACAAAAGAGCACAACCAATCCTCTGTTCAGAGCACCACATTTCTGAGCCCACATTTGCTTCTTGCTTCTCTGCCTCCTTCCATCCATACCCCAAAGCAGTACTCAGTGAATCTACTGACCTTCTTGGTTGTGATCTGCTTTGAATGATGTTTACAGAAATTTCTCTTTTTACTGTCTAATAGCTTGAGCTCAACAACAATTCTATTTTCAGGGTAAATATGGTTAATTAGCTATTTAACTACATGGTTTAATGGTATGATGTAGAAACAAATATTGTGAGAATTCCACAACCTCTTCCCTGTAACCCCACCAAAAGAACATTGGCCCATCTATAGAAAACCCCATTTTAGCTCTGTATTTCCTACAAGTTGTTAGCAAGCACACTCAAATTGCCAGAAGACCTGTCTGGTTAGTAAAGTGAATAAATTAGTGTTATGAACGTGAACTAGATCTGATGTTCCTTTCTCTGAGGACTATGTCTGCAGGACTTTCTCCTCCACAGCAATATTCAAAAGCAGCTCATTTTTCTCACAGTTTGAAGTGATTCCAAAAAAGCAGAGCGTCCAGTTCTGGCAAGTGCTTAGGAAAATCATTGGGAACTAACAGCCGGGGTAAGGCTAACACAAGTGAATAAGGCATGTTGCTCCACAGAAACCTGCCATGCTTAAAAGGGAGAATGGTAAATTCAGAAACAGCACTGCAAGTCCTCACAGCATAGGATTTGGTCCACCATTGTCCTAGTCCTTCCACTTTTATGTAAATGTATAGGGAAACCCAAGCAGAAGTTTAATTCAGTTTGCACTTTTGATCTGCCATTCATTTTGAAAGCTCCTTTGGAAGACATGAGTGCAACCAAGCTACCTGACATTCTCTTCTTCAGAGGATCAAGAGCATAACCTGGTCTGGAAGTGGTCCCTACCTCAGCAGTAGGATGACAAACAACGAGACAATATAATCTCTGAAGGGATGCTGAAGAACTAAAGTGAATACCATGGAGACAATCCTCAGTAGTTAGACAGTGTGCTGCTAGTCCTAATGCATTTCTCTGCAGTGCAGAATACTCTGCTGCCCCATGAATATGCATTCAGTGCCATTTTCAGTACATTACAGCATTTTAGACAGCTGCTCACCCTTACTGTTGTGCTTATTGCAGTTACCTTTCCTTTCCACTGCCCATCCTGAAAGTTAAATGTAGTCTTCTGAGATACAGCAGTCCTGCAAAAAATACCACTTGTTGGACCTCTGTGCTTTTGCTTTGTGCTTTTCCTCTCGTCACTTCCTCATTCTTTTCGAACCTGTTTTATAATCCATCTTAAATGGGTCCCTTTATGTTATAATTTGGAGCTGTTCCACTCGATAATTTATGCTATCGTCACTAGTTAACATGATCCCTAATCTCAGTAGCTTTTATCGAGCTTTTATCAGAGGTACTGCTTGGAGTTGTTTGTATTAATAATAGCTAAGAGCACTGACTTGGAGCAGCAGTGTGTGTTGCCTCCATGCCGAGCCGCTCCAGGGGCTGACCTTCCTTCACATACGAAGCAGCAGCTAACAAAAAAGCGCCTCCGCCTTTTCTTGTTTTCAGGTTCACACATCCTTGAACATATACTAGTTTAAAGTTTGTTTGACATCTTAGATCAGCTGAAGGTTGTAAGTAATTTAAAGTCATTCGTCTAAGTCAGCACCTAAAATGAAAGCAGTAATGGTTTGTTCCATAGGGAGTTACTTGTGAGCAGCTAAAAGTGTGTAACAGTCCATTGCACAGTCAAAGCCAAGCTCAGTAGAAAGTAGATGAAAACCTATACAGAGTTTAAAGGGCATCAGCAATTATTCATTTTACCCCAGACAGTCAGTACAGGGGCCACTTGTCTTTTTATCAACGGTATCTGATAACATGAAGAAATTAATAATTTACAGAGGGCAGGCAGTACTTTTCCATTAGAAGCTGTGTGGAAAGGAAGAAAGAACTGCTGGCACAGGCCAGACTGCTCCCCACAAGGTCATTCTGCCTCTGTGCTGCAAATGTGTTTCCTTTTAACCCTTTCATTATCAAGAAAAAATACAGCTCCAAATTACATGCACATTTACTGAGTGCAGAAAATAACCCACAGCTGTGGATATATAGATATCAAAGGATTTCATGCCTTTGGTATCCTCTGGTCTTGAAAGCTGCATAGCTTTGGATCTGGAAATTCCTTTGGTGTGAGATCTCACGAGAATCCTGAATGTTTTGGGGACAAGCTTGAAGGTCTTATTCCATCCCACTGCCACTTTGGAGCTGACACAGCAAAACTCAACAGTTTACTCAGTGGCCAAAAGAACAATGAAACGTGGTTTCACCCAAAGTGTTTGCCCACTAGTCTTGCCTTCCCATGCAGAGGACATCCGTGGGTGGCTGTCGGCAGCTGCCCATGTGCCCATTGCCTGTCCCCTGCACACACGCCAACACTGGCACTGCCAAACAGGAGGCACCACTGCCACCTCCAACCTGCCAATCCTTGGTGCCAGGCTGGATCTCTTCGTGCAGCTCAAACACAGCTTCTTGCGTGACATCTGGGGTTGCCCTTAGCTCTGTGGCTTTCCTGTTCAGATGGCAGTTTCTGAGAGAGGGAAGAAGGGCAGACAAGCAGACCCACAGCACAAGGACAGAAGTATGCTACATTGTCCAAGAAAACCAGGCTAATGCAATAAAAGAGCTTACCCGGGCCATATGCTAATAAATTGTTAGGACTCTATTCTAGAAAGAGCAGGAAATTATAACATTATGATTCCTACAGAAACACTGTCCTCTGCTATGTGCCCAGCATAGTCTTTGATTAAATCTGCTAAATCTGTAGTTTATCACAACTCCATCCATGTTGTTAAGCACAATTCATAAAATATAATAGATATGCAATAGTGAGAAAACATTAGAAATTGTACAGTTTGTACTTAGATTAATTGCTTAGAATATGCAGAAACTGTAAAAAATCCAGAGACATGTTAAAATTGCAAGATAACAGTTTTAGGCTTGCATATAATTTCTTTCTGTTCCTGATGAAAATGTTTTTGGAAGACTGTCCTGGAAAGGAGATGAAGTGGGGAGGAAATCTGCAGGATTGCCATGCATGGTGTTTATGAATTTGTTTCTTCATTTTGTTTAACCATGTTTAAACCATGTGCATTTCCAGAAGAATTTTTAATGCAAATTTTTTAAACAGCAGTATGAGAGCAACATCAGCACAGAAAGTTTGTGCTGAAACACTAACACAAGGAGGATAAGATTCCATCAGGCTTAGTTAAAAACTTCCACTGATGCTGTGGGAGCATTCTCAAAAGTGCAGTCATTTATAATTTTATAATTGGCCAATCAAGGTTGCATTTTTTTTCCTTCTAGCTTAGTTATTGGAATGTATTTTTATGATTCATGGAACTCTCTTTATGTGTCAAGTTTTTTTCCCTGATGATATATCAAGTTTCCTTGTAGGCTTCTATTCATCTTCTATTTTCACTCTGTGGATAGAGTGAAGGAGGAGAATTATGAAGGTGCCCAGCGCTGCTCTAAAGTTCAGGCTGAAATGAAATTTCCACTTAAAGGAGGGATCCAGTCAGTTTGCTATGCACAAAATATACTCCATTGTTCCTAAAATTACACTACTTACAGAGTATGCAATGGATTTTCTAAGAATTTACAAGTAAATCCATTACTTAGTTTGAGTTAGAGTTAATTGAAAATGGGTCCTTTTACACCTTCTGTCAGACTTTTATTTATCCCTAATGATTTCTGTTATAAAATCCAGACTCTTCATTATTCATATATCATCAGAATTCTTTGAAGTCTTTCCATGGGACATTTTCAATGTAATTATTTTAGGAATTATGTCCTTTTTTGCTGTTATTCATTGAGCTGTGAGTCTCTAATTCATCAGTGAGAGAAAGGAAAAGTGTTGCTTGGGGTGATCCTCAGGAGATCTCTCCTTGGCTACCCCTAGACGTTGCTCTTGCTCTGATAGTCCTCAGGGGACAGAAAAAAATGAATCAGTTTGAGTCAATGACAGCTTAAATCCCTATAATGCCATAATCATATTGTTATTGCACAGTGTCACACCAGGACTAAGGTTGTCCAAACAGACAGACATTGTTTGGTGACTTAATATACTGCATTTTTCTGAAGTCAAGGGTAGCCCTAAGTTTCCGGGATGTATAATGTTTGTTTGAGAGATAATTCTACCTTCACTATCATACTTTACCCTATCTGTAAGTGTTTATTCTTTTATTACTGCAGGGTCTAGGAATTCGCATGTCCCAAAAGCCTTGTACTAAACACTACACAAACAGAGAGCAAAAGCCTCTCCCACCCCGATAAGTTCACATTTTAAATGCAAAAGATGAAATAAAGAATAGGAAACCAAAGGGAAATGCATGAAAAAGATAAGATATTTTTGGCCTGGATAATAAGCAGTGACCTCAGTCTACTCCTGGCCAGACTAGTGAGAAATAATATAAGCCTTGCAGCAAAAGGTGATCTTTTAAGGAAGGATCTGTAAGAGTCCAAGAATTTCACTATGCAAATACCCTGGCACAAGGGGCAATGGGGGAGAAAATATACGTGAGCTGGTTAAGAAATATACAGAAGGTGCAGGAGCTGGATAGCTGGAGACTGGCAGCAATATGCTGATGCAATTAAAAGCATCAAAGGAAGCGCAAGTGATGGGAGGATGTCAGATGAGACGAGTGACTTGCTTTCACCCCACAGGGAAAGGGCTGGAAAGGGAGTGGCTGCGTTACTAGTAACAAAAATCAATTATCTTTGCTTCACTTTTCTGAACTGGTGGGAAAACAAAAGAAAGAAACATCTTACAGCAAGCGAGATGCAAGTATTTAAAATGTGGAAGGAAGTTTTATCTCAGCTGATGCACAGTTTCGATATTTTAATGGCCATTTCCAGTTTCTGACAAATACCTAAAAAAGGAAGATGGATTTATTTGGCTAGTGTATTTCAACAGGGTAATTTAGATCTGTATGCAGAAAACAACTAAGCCAATGCACTGTCTGTTAGTTTCCATGACCACAAAATCATAGCAAAATGCTGCTCTGTTAGTCAAGGGATTGAGGCTTGGTGAAAGCTCTGCAGATCTGGTTGGTATAGAGAGGAAAAATGATGGAAATGGAAAAAAAAAGTGTTACGATTATCAGCTTGTATCCTGAATAATGGTATGGCTGTAGGGAGTAAATTAATCTTGTAAAAAGTGGGTTTGGCTTCATATGAAGGTAGGCTTGCTTCACATGCCTGAGGTGGAAGAATGGAGGGAATGACAAAGCAGTAAAAAAAATGGAAGGAGGCTTGGATTGTAATCCTGTTTGAATGGAAATACTCCAGGTTAAGCAATAAGCAGAAAGGGTGGGCAAAAATACGTACTTTATTTTTCCCTTAATAGAAAATACTAAGGTTGTGTCACAATGAATATAGATCCAAAGTCACCTTAATTGTGCTGCCATTAAAATGGCGTTTCAGCACTGCGATTCAGACCTTGCTCATTCTCACAGGTAGGTCCCTGTGCATGAGTGTAAATACTAATGTTCTTTACTGCCTGAGGCCCCCAGAAGAGCCAGCATGGCACACACATTGCAAGCCCCTCGCTCTCCACCTGTGGCTGCAGAGCCCTGGTGGCCCATGGGGCAGGAGCAGGTGACTTATGCCACTGCCCCTGCTGCCTAGTGCAGCCACCAGCTCTGTCACAGCGCTGGGGTTTCTGCCTCAAACACCTTCCCATTCAAACAGACTCACTGAGCCCAGGCTCTCCTGAGGCATGGCAAACAAATAGGAAAGGCGTTGGAACAAATATCCATGGTCGAGATAGCTCTGTCGTTCAGTCAGCTAAGGAAAGAGATCTCAGCGATTGCTCCCCATCCAGGCTCCCTTTCCAAGGGAAATTTGGACATGGTCTCCCTTCCGTTCTGAATTTCTTTTTGGTTTTTTGGAATTGTAAGTCCTCCCTCAGAACACAAACTGCAAATTTCAAAGCAGCTGTATTTAAACTCAGGAGGATAATACAAACAACTTTTTTTCAGTAAAAAAGGAGCGATAGAAAATTAAAATGCACACAGTCAGTGATTGGTAAAATAGTAGATCATCACATAAATTTGCATTAATTGCACAAAAGCTGAAAGTACTTCATTAAATACTCTCATAATACAGTAAACTCTTTAGAAAATTATTTCTGGTATAAGCAATGTAAATAATTACATACTCTCTGTCCCATGTAGTTTTATCTGCCCCAGCAAAGGGGAACAC
Source organism: Origma solitaria (assembly GCA_013397895.1). NCBI lineage: Eukaryota > Metazoa > Chordata > Aves > Passeriformes > Acanthizidae > Origma > Origma solitaria. Next base: position 750,964 of record VZRL01003979.1, on the reverse strand, counting down.
AGTGTTACAGCTCAAGAGCACTCTGATTTTTGAGCAATTGATTAAAAAGAACAAGCATTTTAATGATGTTCATCAAAAGCGCTGTACGTATATGAATTGTATATTCAAGTATCTGACAATTTGAATTCCTAAGTGCAGTTCAGTAAGAAAAAATCAAGTGTATAAATGATGTATTGTTAGGAATCAGTGTTGAAGGTAAGGATTTGGGAGTAAATCTGATTAATTCCAATGTAAATGAGCAATGTGATAGTGCATGTAAATATGAGAATGTAATTGGTCCATGCAGGTCCCCATTGCAATACTTACAGTGAAAACTTTGTATTCCTAATAAAAGAGTTTATTCATGGTGCAGTTTCAAATTAGTCTCTGTTTTTAGGAATTTTTATTTTCACAGTATTTGAACACTTTACAATAACGAATACTGCTAACCTTATAACACTAGTCTGGCATTAGACAATTTCCCTTTTTGCAAAATATTGAGAGTCCAAAGTTCTTATGTTACAGATTAGGAAGAACAGTCTCCAATTCATGAAAAATCAGATAGACTTACTTTGGAGTGGCCCATAGGTTACTGTGAATTCATCAGGAACCAATCGTAGAGTCACAGAATAAGCTGAATTGGAAGGGACACACAAGCATCATACGTATTCCAACTACAGTAGTAAACATCCACTAAGTGTATAGCATATTTTCTGTTTTCAATCATAAGTGCCATTTCCTTTGTGAATCTATGATGAAATTATATCATACATTAGGTGGAAGTGCCCCTCTCTGTTTAGTGATAGCCAAACAGCAACCAAGAGATGCACTTCAGGCCCAATTTCCTCCTTTATGTGAAATGCCAATGAGCATCATCTGTGTGTCACTTCTGAGGAGCATTTGTTTACTCCTTACCTACTTGTAAAAGATTTTTCCTTTCTTTTGGTAGTGTTGCCCCCTACACTTCACTAACGAATGAAGCCTTTAGGCTCATATTTTTTTCTAGGTCTAATGACAAAGATCCAATTCTGTTAGATCTTTTCTCTCCCTCTTCTAAAATATGACAAGTAAACACTTAACTCAGCTGAATTACAACTTAACAGCTGACTCTGCAGGCCCATGCAAATCAAAATGAAATCTTAAAGATGCAGATGTAGTCAGAGTGCTAATTAATAATTTGACGGCTGCCTCTCCACTCCAGATCTTCACTGTAATTGTAAAACAAGGGGGAGGAAGTATCTTAGGGTCATATTCTACCTGGTCTTCCCAGGGGAGTGAGCACGAAGCACTCTTCTTGTGCATGGATAGGAACTGTGCCACCTCCAGGAAAGCAGCACAAAGGCTCTGTCTCCAGGATGGAAATACCTGAAGTTCCTGGCTCATGGATGCACATCAGTAGTGATAATTGGCAGAGGGAGGTGCAATTGCTTTCATCTCTCTGTCAGCAGCAAGAACAAGGGTACAGAGGTCATCATGCACCAGCCTGTCCATGTGGCCCCACTCCCCAGCAGAGCAGGACACTCCTCAATGAGAGCTGGTGGTTTTCTTTCTCCAAAGACTATCAGACTTTGCATTCTGGCGTCTTATGTGAAGAAATATTCTGCATTCTTGAGGCAAATTTTCCTCAAACTGTCACAACGCCAGCTGCCATCACCTCCTCGCCATCTTCACTAGGGCTGCTATCATCTTTGATACTTTTACAACCATTCCTTTTCTTCATAAATGAAAAGTTTAGTAATAACTTGGCTAACAATTGTGCTGCATCCTTTAAATTAATGATGCTGAAATTTGTTTTGTAGTCACAACACTTTGGGGAAAGAATAATTCTTATTTGGAGGTAAAAAGCACTGACAACTGGGATTCCATTCTTTACCCACCTCCTTCTCCTCCCCAGACATGAGTAGAACTTTCCTTTAGCTTGACTGTCATTGTTATAGCTTTGATTATGGCTTTTTGGAAGACATGGAGGGTTTTTTATGTTAAAGCTCTGTCTTAATTGCTAGATAACCATCATTCCATCTTTGTATCACCTATAAAAAAAGTAGTGAAGTTTTTAAGGAAGTTAATAACGACACTTTCAAAATTTTTATAATTTATTGATTCTGGTGTCAGTGTGACAGTATTGTTAATGCTTACATTATTTGCATAGAGATAGTACATAACTGACTTATTAACATATATCAGTGTTTGTACAATGGTGACAAAACTGTGCCCTTCTCATGAAAAATTCATATGGTCTGTTAGAAAATCCTTATCGTTCAATGAATTAAAGGATTTACCCAAACATATACACTGTATTTAACCTGTACAGTGCCATCTGTCTGTAATTCTTCATAAGTCTTTCACACTTGTTTTCTCAAATTATCAATTCTTGAGTATTTTATTCCTTCAGAATCTGAGATGTTTGTATCTGCAGAAATATTTTTCTAGACCTCATGACTGGAAAGAAAAGCATGAAGCAAAACCACTAGAGCTTCAAAAAACAGAGAGACCTTAAGCATTTTGTTTTTAAATGGTGAGAGATACAGGTAGAACTGAGAAAATTTGAGCAGGTTGCACTACATTATTTATAAAAAGCAAAGAATTAATCCTCTTAAGTGAAAATCAATGTGCTCTTAATGGCACATCCCTAATTAAGTTCCTCTGGGTCTGCTGTGCATTTAGACTATGACCATTTCATGTAACTCTGGTAATATAGGGAAGTCTTGAAGATGTTGCAAAGGGGCCAGACGGAAAAAACAATTAGAGGCAGCACATGTAAATTATGGAGCTATAAAAACACATGGGTATAAGTGTTCCCATTTTCCGGGCTGCAAAAGAAACGTCTATTGAAGTCAGGCAAAAAGGACAGAGAAAAAACAGAAGACAGATTCCAGTGAAAGCACTTGTCAGACCAGCTCAATTAATTAACCATAAAAATGCAGATTAAGGATACTTTAGATAGCATTAAATCCTCTTTACACAAAACTAGTGGCAAAAAGACCTTATTCAGCTATATGGAAGAGAAATTTCTTCCTGTCTAGATAAACATTTCATGCTTTTCCAGACAGCCCAGATTGTGGACTTCTGTGTATGTATCCCTGTGAGTGATTTTTCTAACTTAGCTTTTCTGAATGTGCAACATTTGGAACTCAATACACACATACAGCAAGCACTCACACAATACATGCCAGATCAATATTTCATGTTTACAAAATTATTTTTTTCAGCAGAGCGACACTTTATCTCCTCCAGTCCTTCATCCTCCCTGTCAAATCCCTAACACAGAAAAGTCATTTTTAAATTAAGAAGTCATTTCTTTCTCCTCTGAGATACAGTAATAGTTTTCTAGTTGTGATGTGGCATGACTCGGTATGCAATGAACCAAGCAAACCTGTGCCTCTCGCTTCGCTGCTGTGCAGTGGGCCAGTTCTGCCAAGAACCCTGTGGCTTTCCTCATCTTAAGTGGTGAACTTTTGATCAACCCTGAGGGAAAAATGCAGGGAAAAAATAATGGGATCTGAGGTCTTTCTTAGCTTGGGAACGAAACCTCCTCCAGGTAGCAAAGGAAATAAACGAAAAGGCTCTGGTAGTAGCAAAAGAATTAGCTTCCTTCCAATTTCTTTGCAAGATTGACTATAAAATCTTTATGTGATAGGCGAGACCAAAACTTACCCTGATAGAAACACACCCTACAAATTCAGGACAGATTGAGCCACACACTTGGGTGCAGAGATTTACAGAGATTGCCTGATGAGGCCATATCTTACAGTCGAAAGGTTGGAGTGCGCGGGTGTGGTCCCCAGGTGCTCCTGAGAGGAGCCCAAGACAGACTGTGGTCACTGTTAGAGAGCTGAGGGACTTACGGGGCCATGCTGTGCCTCAAAGAGATGGATGGAAAAGTGAGTTAAATATTTACTCTCCCTTTACACCTTCCTGGACAGTGGAGGGGGACACACACCGAACATTTTTGTTTTGGTGTATTAGGAGAGAAAAAGGTTTTCTCTACAGGAATGAAAAACAGAACACAGTATGATTAGTTTTGTATGAGAATATGTAAATTGTTATTGTTTTTCTTGATTTTAACTTAAAAATGAATGCATTCTGAGGATCTGAAAAACTATGGACAGTTTCTCAAGCATGCATAGATTATCCCAGGTACTATGCACTAAAATAGGCTTTTTCGAGCAGTGGCTTTAGTAGCATTTCCATAATGCACCAGTAACTTTTGAGCCTAACTGCTAATCTACAATATTTTACACCGATTTGCAATTGTGAATTCAAGAATGCAATAGCCAACACAAAGTGGGATCATATTAACACTCTTTCTTTGCCCAAGACTTCCATCAGAGGTGTTCTGTTTCAGCATTTTGCTGCAGAAAGCAGCTTAAAGGCAAAAACTGTCTGAATTTTAGTGCTTGGGTTTCTGTCACATGACAGAGAAAGCCTCCATTTTGTAAACAAACTTCTAAAATAAATAATTCCTGTTCTTTTGTTCACTCCTTCTCAAAGTTGCAACATTTTCTTGCTTCACTTTTTCAAGGACATCTTTCCAGAGGAAAGGTCTTTTATCGTGAATTTAAGCACCACCTGCCTCACACAGAGCTAAATGTTGGGAATCATCCATGTAACCTTCTGATTCTGTGAAAACTATGTTGGGTTCAAATGTGGCCTCCAGAAGAGAGATAAATGAGATGCATGCAGAAGGAGGAATAGAAGCTTTCCAAGAAGTTGCAGTTTGGCATAGCCCATGAACAGGTAATCATGAGATAGTCACAAGTTTTCATTGTTTATTTGTTTACCTGCACTCCTGATTCTCTCATGCCTAGTGTCACTAAGTTTATACACTGAACAGGGTTACACATTTTTATTTCCTGATATGATACTTGGAAAAAATATAATACCTCAGAAAAGAAGTAATGACACTGAAGGGGACTGAATTCTGAATACTTCAGAAGGGTCAGAATGCATGATATATTTCTTTTAAAGAAAGAACAGTATTCTAAAGCCTCCAAAATGATATTAACTAGACAAAAAAAAAAGTAATTCTTCCAATTCTCATGGCAGAAGAAATTCTAGACATAAAAGTTAAGGAAAATAAAAATAAGTTAGATATTTTTAATCATTCCAGCATACTTTTTTTTTAAAATATGACTTCTTTAATCTCGTTTGAAGTAGGCACATTAAACCTAATGCACTGAACATTATGTGATCTGAATAAAATTGTGTCTATAGAGCTAGCCTCTCTAATGCAAAGTCATAAGGAAAAAATATAATAAACTAAGTCATTAATTCACTGCATCATCACTTCTCAGTAGCTCGACTCTTTCTGAGTGCTATAAATTTTTGTTGCTTGTTTTATCTGTCTCAACTGGTATTATTGGCATAAAAAACTACTAGGATAGCATACGATTTTTGGAACCTTTCATATAACTATAACAAGTTCCTTACAAACTTACAAGTAATCAGATTGTCTGTTTAAAAATTATAAAAATCTTTTCTTGGATCAGATGCCAAATTTTCTTTCAGATATTTTCTATTTGCTCTTCAAATGTACCTGGACAGTATACTCTATTACTCTTTAGCAGGTCAGTTCCCAACCTGTGCTGGTACTTGGGGTTATTCCTCCCCAGGTGCAGGACCCTACACTTGCCCTTGTTGAACCCCATTAAGTTTCCCTCTGCCCAACGCTGCAGCCTGTCAAGGTCCCACTGAATGGCAGCACAGTTTTCAGGCATATCAGCCACTCCCCCAGTTTTGTACCACCAGAAAACCTGCTGAGGGCACACTCTATCCCATTGTCCAGATTGTTGACAAACAAAATGAGTAAGACTGGACTCTCTATTGATCTCCAGGGAATGCCATGGACTACAGGCCTCCTACTCTGCTGATCAGGACCCTCTGAGCTCTGCCATTCAACCAGTTCTCAATCCACCTCAATGTCCATTCACCTAATCCACATTTCCTGGGCTTACCTGCAAGGATACTGTGGGAGACAGCATCAAAAAACCTTTGTGAAGTCAAGACAGACAACACCCATTGCTCTCTCCTCATCAATCCATCCTGCCATGTCACCACAGAAGGTTGTCAGATTGGTTAAGTGTGATTTCCCCTTGAAGAATCCATTCTGACTATTTCTGATGACCTTCTTTTCTTCTAATTCTTGGTGATGACCTCCAGAATGAGCTTTTCCATACACATTGCAGGGATGGAGGGGAGGATGACCAGCTGATAGTTTCCTGGGTTCTCCTTCTTGCCCTTTTTGAGGATAGGCGCATCATTGACATTCCTCCAATCATCAGGCACCTCTCCCATCCTCCCTGATTTTTCAAAGATTATGGAGAGCAGCAAGGCAACAACATCTGCCAGCTCCCTCAGTACCTACCCATGGGTGCATTCTGTCAGGACCCATGGATTTATGGGTGTTAAGTCTGCCTAGCTGATTTCTCACACAACCCCCAAAATACTGATTCGTCCTTTTCCCAAGAAGGGTTAACTGTAAGACTATCACCTAATTATGGTAGCTGACATAAAAAGAGAAGAGGACATAAAATGTCCACTGATTTCTTCCCACTAAAACCCTTCCACATGACACGGAATAATATTCATCAGGAAGGAAAAGGAGATCAGGTGTGATTATTAATGTACTTAGACTGTACAGAAGCCTCCCTGTGGCACAGAGAACCCAGATTCCAGTCCCTGCTCCATCTCTGCAATTTTTCTCCTATACTATTTTTGCAGTTATCATTCAATGTCATTGAAAAAGTGGCCTCTGTCTGATCCCACAGGCCTCTCTCTATATAGGTGCATCATACTTTTACAGAAGTCTTGGAAATATGGTCGTAGCAGGTCTCCAGACAGCAATGTGCTGGGAAACATCTGAATACCAAAGATTAAATAACACTGGACAGCAATAATTTACTACTTTTAGTTTGGCTGATGAGTGTGAGGAGAGGTGATAGGTAAAAATGACTGTACCTGTTTTCAATAATTTTCTGGCGTACAAGTTCTCCTCTCTTCTTGAGACTGTAGAAGATGGATGACATGATATCAGTTTTTGTTTTCTTCGGAGTTTTTTATTGCTATACATTTTTAGAGAAGCTGAGCAGCTGTACTTCAAATGTCCGTGTTGAAGGATGGTAGATAGGATGCTGTGAGCTGGTGGCAGAGAAGTGTCAATGCATGTTCAGTAAAAACGTAAGTGATGAGCAGTGAGAGTCCTTTCTGAACTAATCTGGCCCACTTTTTCTTCTCTCCTGCTGACAAGACAAGCATCAGAAACTTTCATCAAGCCTGCCTACACTCAGGGAACATCAGCAGGAAATTTAACAAATAATTAGCAATCAGAGTTTACTTGTGAAGAATCCAGTTGCAGGAATTCTTTTTTCTGTCTCAGGGTAGAGGTTTGATAATGAGGACTTCCAGTATGACACAAATCTCTGTTTTCTCATTGCCTCTTTTTCCGTTAGTCTGAAGATTACAACTTTTAAAAAAAAAAACAGAAAAAACCCCACTCATATTTCTTAGTTTGATTTCTTTTTTTCCTTTGATGAGGACACTCAGCATGGTTAGTCTAATTATTTTCTTCCCACTGTCTCTTATTGTCAGCCCAAATGACAGGCTTGCATAGGTAATGGTTTACACAAACTGCTTGCTCTCTCAGCCCTGCCAAGCTGGTGCTTTCCAGGGGAGAGCTCCAAGGGGAGGCTGTGTAAGGGATCCAGCACCCACAGCATCCACTAAGTCATTAGCAAGTTACAGGTATATATTTTCTATCAGGACTAGACCATCTCTGTACAGCTCAAAGCCTAATACGTGAAGCCCTGCCAAGTGCACCATTCTCTCAAGCTCATTAAACAATTAATTACCTTTATCTTGCACCCAGGATCTTACCAGGAGAAGGAAATGATGGCTAAACACATTTAAAACCACACCAGAATTGTGATGCTGTTGGCAATGGAAGAGTTTTCTATCTATCGTGGTTTTCCAGGGAAACTAGGAGGGTGGCAAACTGACTGGTGGTAATCAGCTTAAGGAATAATGAGAGACCTATTTCTACCAAAATCTTCAGTGAAATTCCCATTCATTTTAGAAGGTCAGGGGTTTCCACAGATATGTCCATGCAATTTTCTGCACATTTGCTTACATAGCAGGCACATGAATTATACTGCCAAAAGCATAAAAATGACTGCATATATCTATGTTGAACCCTTGCCTTGGAGTTAATGGTTTATTTACAGATTGAATAACCATGAGTCAGGTTTATTTCCCTTAAGGCTCAGAGCAATTTGTTTTAGGTTCGGCCTAAGGTACAGAGAAGGTATGGAGAATGAATGGCGCAGAGTTTACTGGGACTGGTAGTGAGGTCATCCAGAACTATTTGGTCCTGGGAATACATGTGGTGTACAGCTATGTAAAATGTGGTTTCCTGAGGATTAGAAAGGTCAAAATTGGCAAGGTTTGCACAGGAACTTCTGAAATACATAATCCGTGCTTTTAAAACACATTTTGCGAAATATGACTCATATTGTGACTTCTGAGCTGCCTTTTTCTCATGGTCACAAATAAAAACTACTGTTAAAAACAAAAGATACATTTAAATTCAAGGTACACTGTTGATTTTACTTCACATTCCCACTAGCCTACATTTTAATGATCAAATAAACATCAGAAAAATAAAATCAAGACAGGTTTAAATAAAATTGTAATAACTATCACTACTGTTCAGGAGAAAGTCCATTTTCTTAAAAAAAATAATGTATTCACTGCATTAAATTTATTTCACTTTGCAATTATTAAAGATAACAAGAAGTAGGACAGGAAAGGAAACACTTACAGAGGACAAACAAGCTGACCAGACTTGCAGAGGTATCAGTGGAAGCCATGGTGAATGCCCTGCCTCCTCCAGAAGCACCATTGCCAGCTTTATATTCAGCATTGGCCTTTTCAGGATTATTTGTAGTCATACGGTGTCTTTCACCTGAGGGTCTCCAGTGGTTTAAAAACAATTTAATCCATCATTGCTGACTCAGTGCTGGAAGGTTTGCTCCCCACTCTGATCACCCCAGCTGCCAGCCTGCAATCCATCTCTTGGGAGACTTTCAAACTGGAGCTGTCATTGCCAGGCTTGGGAGGCATTCCCTGAACACAACCCCAGAGCTCCTTCACTGATCTCCCTCTTGGAAAAGATCCTTTGCCACGATGTCGGTAACATTAAAACAAACCTTTCCGAGCCTCTGAACCATTAAGTAGTTTAGGTCCAGCTATGTTACTTCAGACTCCTAAATGCTATGACTTCGCAAATATTCTAGAAATAAGTAATAAATCTGACAAATGTAAATGATCCCTCCAGATGTGAGGAAATGAGAAGCCAGGCTCTTAGTTAACTTACTGAGTACTTAATCACACAGTCTTTGAGGATCCTTGAGCATACCCAATATAGCTGAAGGTGCAATTTGAGTGATAAATTATGGAGTGCATAATTTTCAATATTCACAAACCCAGTCTATTCATGTTCAGAAAATCACTCTCTTTACATGAGAGAGAAGTAAATGACCCCTTGGATACATGACAACTTTCACCACTAATCTAATATATTTCCTAGGCACATAACACTGGAGCATTGAGGACCAGAGGTACCATCCAGCGAAGTGACTGGAAGGACTCCCATTGAATTGGACAGAACTTAAATCAGGCCTGAAGCCAATTCAGAAAACTGGACATTGCTTGACCAGCACAGCATTTATGCTGCTTTCCAGTGTCTGACGATATTCATTAAATTTTAAATGGAAACACTTTTAAATTGGTGCTGACACTGCTTTAGCACCATAACACTGTGAAATTTTCACTTACTATTGGCTTTTCATTTTTGTGATATTCCCATTAAGAGCAATATCTATTATTTGGAAGGGTAATATGGAAAGAAATTACACACTTTGCATTAACTGTGCCATTGTGAGCTGGTAAATATCAGCAGATGCCTTAATGAGGCAATGGCATGAATCCTGCATGCAACTATTTATTCAGCCTATTCATAATTGACTTTTTATAGTTCCTTGCATGTATTTAAAAAAAAGAAAAAAAACCGTCTAGTACACTTATTTATCTTGTTTGGTATCATGCTCTTGCAGGTTTCCAAGCTTCTCCTTTCCTTGACTCACTACCCCTCCATAACAGAGGAAGGCTGTCTTCCTCTTTCTTTATCCATGGTTCACAGGAGACAGATGAAATTTTTAATGAAGAATATGTCTTTTCTTAGTCAGGCTGGTAGACACAAGTAGCTAAAAGGAGCAGAGGTGCTAGATCTGACTTGTGTCCATGAGCTTTTGGAAGGCACTAATCTTTCTACAAGGTAATTACTTGTTTCTTGTGTCTTTAAATGCCTGTATGCAATCACCCATAAGCATCCCAAACTTGCTGTCTGCTTGTGAGTAATTAGAGAAAATTCATTTGAAAAGTGCAGGTGAGTGTCTCATCAGAGCTATAAAACCTGGCCACACAACTGATGATGAGAATGAGTAAATTAGATAACTGCCTGAAAGAGGGGCCACTAATCAAGAGGTTTTAACGTGGACTGAAAAACAAGGTAATAATGAGTCTGCCTGTAAGATTTGTTTCATCTTCAGGGGGGATGCCTCATTTATTTTGAAAACTAGAAATCCAGAGCTTTTAGAAAGTGTGGGGATTTTTATTCCGTTTTATGTTTTGACATTTATTATTATGAATGTTTTGTAGGTAATGACATGGAGTAGGGAAGGAATCTAATCCTTTGAAAGGTGTTGCATGATGAAATGTTGTTTTGATCAAAATATTAGTTTGTTATTTTGACGTGTTTTCTGCCCCACAAAATTGTGTTTACGTCTGCCAGGACATGTGTGAAAAAAAGTAGACTAAAACGTAAAGGGAGCTGGTGGAGGTGGTTTGCTCCGCACTGCAATTTCTTTGTTATTGCAAATATGTCTCCTTCTCTCCTGAACTGAAATCAAGACCTTTTCTTCTCCATTTGATTGATTGGCAGAGAGCAAATAAGTGGTCACAATTCTGATATCCAAAATGACCAGGAATCTGAGCATCCAGGCAGTCATCTAGGAAATGGGTATCATGGCTTCTATTTTTATTTTAAAACTTGTTCTACTGGAACTGAAATGAAAATCCCCATTGGTTATAGCTTCAATTTCACATAGCTTGTACTTATTTTTCACCCTATTCATTAGTTTGTTTAGAACCTGAATTCAAGGGGAATTTCAACAGTGACTTCAGTGGAAGCAGTGTCAGATCATTAAACCTCAGTACTTTTGAAAGTACCTTTTAAAAGCCATCCAGAAGGGAGCCATGGGAGAGAAACTAAATGAAGTGACTTTGCTTTACTTCAAAGCTCAGGAAAAGGGGGGAAAAAAAAGAAAAAAAAAAAAAAAGCCTGCTCTTTTTCTTCTTTAAATGCAGAATCATGTACAGCCTGAAGGAAATATTTTAGGAACTCAGAGAACTGAAATCCTGCTCTGTGATGGTGTTCAGTATGATATCAATGTCTGGTATAATCGATGGCATGCTTACAACTGATTAATTAATTTGCTGATATCAGGTGCTCTCCAAATCAGACTTGTTTCTTCCAGACTGAATTTGATTTTTTTTTTTTTTTTTTTAACTTAAATCATTCTTTCTGTCTATAGGATACCCCTTTTCTTCTAGCATGGTGCCAGCTTGCAGAGCAATCCTAATCCTTTTCCCTTTGTCCTTGTGCCTTCTGCTTCCTACTGCTCTTCCTCTTGCCCACAGCAGTCATTATTAATCATCCCCCTTCACCTGGCTTTTGCTCTAATAATAATTTTGTTGTCATATATGCCTGAATTGTCCCTGATCATGTCTAATTTCCCATGTCATTTGCATCCTTTACAGTTTTCTGCTCTGTATATAGCAATTCTTAACTCACTTGCCTCTGGAAAGGGTTGATGTCTTTATGGAGCCAGAGACCTCAGTGCATTTCTCTACTGTCTGAACCACCAAGCTTTGTAAAGAATTATGTTGAAACAACCTTCCTGCCAAGTGCTTTATGTGCCAGAGGCTGAGCAGTGACTTTGGTGGAGGAAAACCAGGGAGGTCAAAGATCATCTGACATCAGCAGGGCTTGAGGGGAAGTTAAGTTTTAGTCTATCCTTGCAGTATTTGGGATCTGCTGGGCAAAAGGAGATCCCAAACAGCCTCTTGCTGCCAGTGTTCACCAGGTTTTCTATTGAATAGACTCATTGGTTTCCCACTGAATGTTCAAAGAGAAGAGACGAAAGCAAAACCACTTCTGCCTGTTCCCACTTAGCAGTAACACTACCATGGGCTGGGGAGCTCAGGCAGACAGCCAGATTTCGAGCTTCATTTCCCTTCTGCCTTCTGATATAGATTTATTTATGCAAGTGCTTTTTGAAGCAGCAGCCCATCACCTTTAATGCTTCCCTGATCACCTGCTGATTTCTCCAGCCTGTCTTTTCTCAACAGTTAGGGCAAGCAGTTAGACCTGTGAGTGATTTTTAAAGAAAAAAAATGCTAATGGAGAAGCAAATGCAGATGGAGATATTGGGCCTATTTTCTCCCTTCCCAAACCAAAGGTCAAGCATACATTATCACTCTGAATAACCTTCGGATAAAGAAAATGGTTAGCTGGAAAAGCAAAAAATGATGCCTTTAAAATATTGCCTTGACATCACCTTGGAAAATGGTGGCTAATAGGCATAAAGATACTCCTGAATTTCTGTGTCATATCTGAAGGAAAAAGTCCTTATTCCTCAGAACCAGCTGAAGGCTTGTCAGCCTGAAAGAATTTACTGCCTATGAGAACAATTTCTACAAATTTGTAATGGTTGGCCTAATAAAACCTTATCTCCTCTTATGTACATTGCCAAACACTGCAAGTGTGTGAGCAATGGTTGCAGGGAGGTATATGAGTGTATAGAGCTGTGCACAAGAGGCACACCAGCTTAGAAAGTCTGCAAAATGCTATTTTCTTTGTAAAGCTCTGTGGAGGCTTGCAATGAAAGACATTGATAAGAAGAGACCAGTCTGTATAAACACATTACCGTAATCAGCTGTGGCTTAATATTATGGTCATCAGTGTCACCCAAATGTTGATCTGTACGCAGTCCAGGACACTCCATATTGCATATGACTCTACAAATTTCTCATCAGAAGCACCTACCTGCCAGACTAGATGCCAGAGTGCCATATCTGGGCCTGGGACACTGCCTCCTTCTAAATTGTGGCAGTCAATGTTTGCTTTGTTTTTGCTGTTGAATGCCTGTGAGTCCTGTTCATCTTGTGTTTCCTCCACTCACAACTGCTAGGAGAAACTCCTGCAAGAGGCATTTCTCAGCTGGTTCAAAAGATGGATTAGAACAAGTTGCAAGCATTTATGGAACTTAAAACAAGACCTGCCTTTGGATTTCTGAAATCGTAACGTAACTGTGCTCCACAAACACACTTTTCTAGGAGCAATCACGGAGTTTGAGTCAGTGACAGAAAGTAAACGCCACATCGGCGTGATGCAACAATATTTCTAGATGATTGATAAGAAAAGCACTTCCCAGAGGTAATTTTGGCAGGTGCCCGTTGATTCAGTTCTCCAGCTGCCACTGTGACTCATAAACCTGCCAGGAAGAAGGGACCACAAGTGGCCACCTACTCCCTCCTCAGAAACAGGCTTAAGCTTACATTTTGTCCAGACTAAGTGTGCATGGCCTGCTTTTACATTCCCCCACTGAACAGGATTCTCTACCAGCCTCTTTAGTTTAATTTCTTACATTCAACTTAAATCCCCTTTGCTGCCAATTTACCCAATTAGTTCTATTTTTGTAATACCTTTTTTACTTATTCAAAGACTGGTACCTCATCCTACATTTATCCTGCTTTCTCCAACCTGTATAAAAGCATATTCTTTTAACTCATTCACAGGCCATGTTGATTGATTATCTGATATTTTTACTGTTCTCTATTGGGCTCTCTTCAGCTGGGCTTTTTTAATGGACATATTATTCCAGGCAGTAATTTCTCAAGACAAATGGAAGAGAACAGCTCCCTCCTCTATCTTCTGTATGACAAATTTAGAGTACAAGTCCTATAATTACAATGTCCAATATGTAAATGCTGCTTTTCCACACTGTTTTCCCAGTCTCTGTCTTAAGAGATGTCTTTCAGTTTAATCCTAGAATAAAACAAAATCTTAACTTATACCCAGCAGGCCTATTTTTAAGTCTGTTGGGAAACCCCAATTATGTCTTTGTTATGCTTACAGTCTTTGTGAAAATTACAGTAATTCTCAAAATGCCATGGGAGAAATTCTGTGTTGTAGGATTTTAGGAAGAGCTCTTTCTATTGCCGTTCTTTGACTTGTTTAATCAAAGATGAGGATGCAGGACTCTTTGTTATCAAGGGCAGCAGATACCATCCCATGGTGAACATGTGTCTGGTAAAGTCAATATCGGCAGCTCTCAAGACACAGCCATTGTCATCAAGAAGGTGAACATCCATGCCTTTAAGGACCAGATATGACAGAAAGCAATGAGTGAGAAAAGATGGTCAGTAAGAGACATGACATCCAAAAGCCAGTGGAAGTTGCCAATTCTTTTTCTAGTCCTTCAAGAGAGAAGGTTTCTTGGGCAAAATGTTGCATATCCATCTATTTTCTACACTGGAAAAGGAAAGTGATGAAGAATTTTTCTTCACAGAATCACAGAATGGGTAAGGTTTCAAAGGACCACAGATTGTCACCAGTCCAATTTCCCTGCTTAAACAGGGCACATCCAGGGTTGCATCCAGATGGTTCTTGAATGTGTCCAGTGGAGGAGACTCCACAACCTATCTGGGAAATCTGTTCCAGTGCAAGGTCATCTGTACAAAAAAGTTCTTCCTTATGTTCAGGTGGAACTTCCTGGGAATCAGTTTCTGCCCATTGTCCCTATTGTTTGGCACCACGGAGCAGAGCCTGGCTCCACCCTCCTGACACCCTCCCTGCAGACACTGATAGACACTGATGATCCCCTCGCAGTTTTCTCTTCTCAAGGCTGAACAGGCTCAGCTCCCTCAGCCTTTCCTCGTAAGAGAGATGCTCCTGTCCCTTCATCATTTTCGTTGCCCACTGCTGGGCTTGCATCAGGATCTCCTTGGCTCTCTGATACTGAGGAGCCCAGAACTGGACCCAGCACTCCAGATGTGCCTCACCAGGGCTGAGCAGAGGGGGACAGTCACCTCCCTTGACCTGCAGGCAATGCTCTCCCGAATGCACCCCAGGACTCCATTGGCTCTCTTGGCCACGAGGGCACTGCTGGCTCATGGGCAGCTTGTTGTCCCCCAGATCCTTCTCCACAGAGCTGCCTCCCAGCAGGTGAGTCCCCAGCCTGTGCTGGTGCCTGGGGTTATTCCTCCCTTGCTGCAGGACCCTGCATTTGCCCTTGTTGAACTACAGACTTCTTTTCTGCCCATCTCTCCAACTTATGGAGGTCCTTCTTAAGAGCTGCACGGCTCTCTGCTGGGTTTATTTACACTCTCACTACAGGCTCACCAACAAAGACTGTCAGACAGCATTCGTGCAGCTTCAGCCAGAGTGCCAAGGGAGCAGTCCTGCTCAAGGTATTGGCTTGTGTTAAAGAGGTTGAGTTAAAGATTAAGACAAAGAAACTATCCTGAGGCTGTTCTTGTGTTACAGCCCTTATAAAAAAAAAAAAATCCAACAAGCTAACATTTCCTCGAAGATGAAAAGTAACTGAACACAGGAAAAACACTCTTGGGAAGATGGATGTAACAGCACAAACTGCTACCTGTTTCTATCTTGACGCAGGTGTCAGAATTCTTCCCTGGATCAGTTCCACAGAGCGAGTACCAGTGAAGAGACCAGCTGTCCACCACATCTATCCAGCCTAATGCAAGTCTTACAGCTGAAGTAATTTAATTTTTTCCTAAGTGTGACCCCAGGATCTGGTTACAAGCCATTTTGCCTGATACAGACAAGCCTTTAGAAGTGCTTCATTTTCTCCGTCTGGACAGATAGTGAAAGTTACTATTTTATTGAATATGTAACGAGGATATAATTGTCTTTGAGAGGCTTTTGTTGAGTAGAAGCTATACGTCCCCACTTTCCTTTTACTCTGCAGCAAGCTCATTACTGTGGCATTGGCTACAGAGCAAAGTGTAATCTCTTTCATCCTATTCTTTGTCTCATTAAGACAAAGCCCCATCTCTTTGTCATTGTTTCTTCTTTTTGGTCTACGTAATTAATACTGAGGTCCTTGCAGTGTTGTTTCACAGGGCATATTGGAAATCAACAGCCTGGTCCACAGCCTTGGGCAGAAATCCAGGTCCCACCATCCGCCAGAAGGCCCAAAAGAAATGTTCATCGCTGCTTTCTGCCACTTGACTCTGGTTTCTCTTTCTCAAGCAGTGCTACCTCATATGTCTTGAACTTGCTGTTGACACTAAAATTTCCAGCTCTGTCTTTGTAGAGGGACACTTTTGTCTACTTAGCTGGGAAGGAATATGCTAAAAGCAAAAGACTTACCCTGTAGAACTTCTCCACGTCTGAACAGCCTCCAGATGATATTTGGTGCCAGATTTGCCTACCTGACAACAATATTTGAGGAAGGAAAGAAGGAAGCCACAAGTACGTGGAATAAAATCAGTAACTCTGAATATTCAAAATTATTTGGGGTACTTAGAACCCTGCCGGGAAAAGATAGCATTACTTTATATTCCATGTGTCAATAATTTATTATTTAATGTGATTAGTAATCATAGTAACTTATAAAAATCACAACTGTGCTACCTAGCTTGTTTTAAAACATATGCCGTTTCCTTACCCAAAGGAGTGTATGTAAGATCCTTGCAAGGTAAATTTCATGTGCAAAGAAGGGCAGACTAGGCCAGAAGTTTACAATTTCAAAGAAACACAATATTTCACACTGGCAACAAAGCTGTTTTTCCAAGTTCCTTGCAAGCAATGCAAACAGAGTTAACCAAATATGTTTGATTAAACAGCAAAGAAATGGAGCATTCCTTTCCTAAGAGAGACTTTGGGAACTGATGTGTCCATGGAAGGGTGTGGTTTCTTCCACATTTTTTTAGGTGTTAGAAACAAGGAGAAACAGTCAGACAGATTTAAACTTAACTTGATAAAAGGATTCAAGTACATAAATCAAACATTTTGTGTGAAGCAAAAAGCTAAACTTCTTTTTCATAAGGAGATGCTGCTCAGTTTGGCACGGTAGGAAAAATTACACAAACCATTGCCCACAGAAAACACGGCATAATGAATAAAATTTGTCTTGAATTATTTATTTTTAGTGCTTTATTTTATCTCTTCTATCTTTGCACGGCCTGGAAATTGTTCTTGATGAGAGCTTTTTGAGCATCTGAGTCTCAAATTAAAACAACACATTAATGTCTTCTATACATAGAGGAAGAAAGATTAGAGTGGAGTGCTTAGAAATGCACTAGATTCAACACTTTCCACTAATGGGACCACTAGTGTGCACCACTTTACTGCCTTAAAAGATATCCATAAGATACAGTATTCTTGGTTGAATAAAATTTAATAGATGCAGAAGTGACAGAGCAGAACTAATCCTTTCCAAAGTACCAGCTCTATAATAAACTATTTGTTTTGAAATCTGATTAAAAACATGTCTTGCAGCACTAGCAAGACCTTAGGAAGAGGAAAATCAGATGTAGTGTGGACGACAAATTTCAAATGGCCAGATGACCTGTAATTTAAGTGATTTCTTTTTTTTTCTTATTGAGGAAGGTTTTTTATTGGGGATTTTTTGTCTTTTTGTATCAGAGCCTGTTATCCCTTTAATACCTTGCAAGAGTCAAGCCTTCCTTGTCTGTGGTAACAGAGAAGAAACAATCCTCCCGAGTGTGTCTGTGCTGGGCTTTAATATCAGAGAGGATGATGAGTGATCTCCAGTCCAAAATGCCACCACACCTTAATGAGTGATTGTGTCAGTGCAGCTTTCTTGTGTGCTCTTAGCCCATCCCAAGTGCCACACCAATCTTAGCCCTTGGCAAAAGGAGATTTAAGAAACATGTGCCATTATATAAGAATATATCTGTGAAGAGTTACCAGTGTTAATGATGGGTAAAAGGGATGACAAAACACAAGGTTAATTCATTGCTCATTTAATCCTATCTACAGTGGTCCAGTCTAATGCCAGTCTGGTGGATGGAAGGGAGACTCAAACTGAGGTCTGTGCTCTCTGGATTCCCTCATATGTCACACTAAATCACTAAATATCCTCTTCTATTTCAGTACTTCTCTGCATATCAGACTATGTTATAGAACTATCTCATAAAGAGGAAAGAGATAGGAAAAGTGATGCGAGACATTTCTATTTACTTCTGAATGCAAAACATTTATCAGTATCTATGTGTGGTACTACAAGTTTTGGCTATATCAAGCTGAATATCTTGATGAAAACACTATTTAAAATTGGTGAGCATAAGAAAAGCCAGAGACCAATTAAAAGCCTGTACTGAGTTGGTGCTCATGCGTAGCATACTGTGATATAGTTAAAGAGAACCAGCTCTAAACTTATGTTGAATATAGCAAGCAGTCCTGTGAATGTAGTTCAGGCTAATTTCTCCTACTACCATGCCTAAATGTATGTGGGATATATATGGGATATTTCCTTAAGCATTTTTTTCATTTCTTTTCCCCTGTACACATTGCAGAAGGGCTCAGAAGGCAGACTGAGCGCATCTTTCTGATAACAACCATGGAAAGGTGACCACAGGGGCCATCTGAAACTTTATTCCTCTGTAAAAGGCCCAAACACATCTGCTTCTAGAATTTTAGTCACTGTTTTATTCAATATGTCCTTTGTTATCACTGCAGTCCAAACACACAATTCAGTTGCTGATGTTCTGTAACAGAGCACTGCAGAATGCCAAGATTGTTTCCCTTTTTGATTTATTTTTTCTTGGAAGAAATTTTTTTCAGAAAAAGCAGATCTTTTATATGTGAAAATGTCTATTACTTCAAAAACTGTAAATTCCATCTGCAGAAAACACATTTCAATTGATTTTTTCTATCAGTTAAAGTATTTAGGAAGCAGAAGATTGCATTAAGTGTATAAAATGGGGCCACACTTCAGACTGAGACTGAGTCCTATCTGTGACAGTGACTTGGTTACACAGGCAGAGGGTTTAAGCAAGAAGATCTGTAAGCCTGTAAATTATGCAACTAAGAGACCTCAAAAACACTCCTTTATGCTTTCTTGGAACAGAAAAAGATGTCCAATGAAAGTCTTAGGAAAAGCAGGAGGATTTTCTCCCTTACAGCTCCCACCATCCCAGGGAGGGAGCCCTACACTCATAAAGATTTGTGTTCCTCTTTTAAAGCTTGTGATTCCTGCTCCTCATCTCTCTGGACAGGTGAGCTTGATCTCTGGTAAGGTTTACCCTCTGTTCAGCACCACACACTGGTTCAGAGACAGAAGTCTGCTGTAAGTTTCTTGCAAATATTAACCTCTCCTTTTTTTTGAGGTAGCTCACTTATAATGAATGTAAAAGGAACTGCAGCTGCAATGTAGATTACCTTTAAAGCCATCCCTCCAAATCCCATCTCACACAAGATAAGAGGGCAGAGGAGAGGATCCCAGGCCAGGTCTGTCTTACACATCTCAGTTTCATGGTTTTAAGATTTATGAACCTAGGAGCAACCTAACTCTTTAGAGACCTTCTAGTCATGTCTCCCAGGCACTGAAATGCTTTATCAAATGCTTTATCTTTATCTTGTCTTTCTTTATTACCCTGCCTAACTCTGTGGCATCACTAGAAGACCATATGGGGGAACAGCCACTTTTTTACCTCAAATTCTTCATTATCAGATGAGGAAGCCTTCACTCCCTCTCTGTGTAGTAGAGAAGTAATCTGTCTCCTTACCCACCACTCTGTCAGAGAGTGATTCTTTGTGCTTAATATACTTTGAGTAGGATATTCTAATTTCAGTTTCAGCCGGCGAAAAGGAGAAGAGATCCTGCCCATAAAAGCCACATGCAATAGCTTGCTGAACTCTTACAGGGAAACCAGGCAGACTGCAAGATGCAATAATAAGTTTCCCTCAAAATATTCTGATTATGTAACAGGTTGCTGTATTAAAAATTAAATAAGGCTTGAAATACACAGCAATTTGCAGGCACTAGGGAGCATGCCTAATAAAGAGAGTGCATTAGATGCTTCTGCTTTCTGAAATCCAGTCTATAAATACTGTAACATCTTCCTATTTACTTCAGTGTGGGAGGACCAGACTTTGTGAACCTGCTTGTTAAAATCAGCACTCAGTTCAGTTTGACTGGCTTTTTTTCAGCTGTGCCTTGGTGTTATTATTGGTCTAATCAGCATCTGACGATTGCTGCTCGGGTCCCTGGGGACACCGTACCTTGTGCATTCTCTAAACACAGCATGAATGCGGAACTCGATCCTTCCAAGGAGAGTAACAGAACCTGAGCAGGATCCTAACCTCTCCCAGGGGCCACACAGCATTTTGTG
Organism: Origma solitaria; assembly: GCA_013397895.1. Classification (NCBI taxonomy): domain Eukaryota; kingdom Metazoa; phylum Chordata; class Aves; order Passeriformes; family Acanthizidae; genus Origma; species Origma solitaria. The sequence continues at coordinate 730,483 of VZRL01003979.1, read as the reverse complement.
GGACTCAACAGTGTTGCACAGGTTTGGCAGTGGTTATGCTAACGCCTGTATATAACCCTCCAAGCACAGTCAGTGCAAATCAAACATTTCTCAGTTTTACAGAACTGCTTTCCAATGCAAGTTAGGGAGACAAAGGCACTTTAGACACATCCTACTTGCTATCACCATCAACAACTTATGGTTCCCAAACACACTTAAAAATCAGGCCCCTACAGGCACAGCTCTCACCGAAAATCATACACTGACTTTAGGTGAGATATGAATTCACATGGATCCAATTCAAAAAAGACACTCTATGCTCACTTTTCATGGAATAATTATTCATTGGCAACGTGAGAGGGGAAGAAGTCAATAGATAAACTCCCAGGGGACTGACCTTTAGGGCAAAGTTCCAGTCCCTCTCACAGTAGCTGTTCAAGTATTTTATAAAAAAAAAAAAAAAAGAAAAAAGCCCAACCCAGGAAGACTGAGAGTCCCTTGGTCCCAAGCCTGGAGGCTGGGATGCCTGCTGAGGATGGGGGTGCCCACTCCCCTCCAGGAGCAGAAGGCTTTGGCCCAAGGGTGGGCTCAACCCATGAGGTAACGGGTTAGAAGGAGGCATTGCTTCAGGTGGTGTCCTGCAGGGACCTCTGCCTGTGCTGATGCCCCACAATAGCAGCCAGAAGAAGGGTGAACTCAGATAGTTTGCACTAGGCAGGCACAGAGGTTGGTCTGAGGCTCTGAGAGGGACCAACATTCTCCCACCTAGCTGCTGTAAGACTGGGTTAAAAATTTTTAGGGCACTGTCATGTCATTCCTGGTGTGTGCATCCACAGCATCGTTCTTCTCCAGCCGTGTAGGAAGAAGTTGCCAGACCACTACTTTTCAGGAGTGCTTTGCCCTTTTATTTTTGTAAAGCACATGGGAAGTGGTAGGTATATGAATGTGTCTCAGAGAAGTTAAATGAAACGACTGTGCATTGGGCTTGTGCAGTTTCCTTCCTGTCACATTCAAACCCATCAGCAGCCCAGTCCAAGCGCACACTGGGCTAGGGTAGCGAGCTCATCACGCATGCTATCCTCGCCTTCTGACTTCCTCTTGGAAATAAAAACAGTGGCCCTAATGAGAATTAATTAGGGTTGGGGGTGGAGAGGGGGATCCATCATGGTTTTGTTTGTGTTGTTTGTTTTCTGTAAACCCATGGAGGGGAAAAAAAAATCATATTACTTCTCTATGCAATATAGTAAACGCAATAAAAAATGAACACATGGTAATTAGCTTTTCCATTAAGTATACCAAGCATAGACAATAGCAATCGTGCAGTGCTGATTACAGACATTATCCTTGCCTGGACTTTTTTTTTCCCACCATTCAATCAACACTGCTAAATAGAAACTTCAGTGTTCAATATTATAAGACACTAGCTGGCAGTTATACAAAGATGCTTTACACAATGTCATCTGGCTGCTTGCCTGATTCTCATATTACCTTCCTGTCTTGCCTTATACGTTAATACGCATGGCTGATTAGAAGAAAAATGCAGAAGCTGCTTCCTTCTTGTCTTGTTTTTTTTCTCCAGCTTCATGCCTTGAGGGAAAATAGGAATCACATTTGTTAATTTTGCCAGCAGTGCTTAACCTGGGAATGGAACAATTCTCTTTCAATTCCGCATTACTTATAATTCATACACAAACACTGCCTTGCATCAGACTAATTGGGCAGTCTTTGATTCCACTCTGAGAGACATAGTGATTACTGTTGTTGTACAGGAGTTCTCTAGTAGCCTCAGTGAAGAGGGTCTCAGAGTTCAAAATAAATGTTTTCCAGGGCTGTACAGTATCCAGGGGTCAGATGTCTGGAAACAGGATTTCAGGCTGAAAATCCCAGAAGATCAAATGACTCTGGAAAATGTCTAGGAACTCCTCAAGTGACTGCTTTTGGGTGGATTTGCTGATAGCAGTAGATCCCTTTGGGAGTCACAGTAGAGTTTATGCCAGTTTCTTGAGGAAGATAATCCTTCTCATAGGAAGAATAATTTTCACATGTTGAAAAAAATGAGGGGTTTTGTATTCCTGTTTACATATTTCTGTTTGACTCCTTGATTTCTTATAGTAAAGGTATATCAAGGCAGATGTTGTAGGGCCAGGTTTCTCAGACCAACTTTCATTTTTCCCTGGCTATTTTAGCCAGGCTGAATTCGAAGTCTAGTCAGGTGTCCAGGATTTCCAGATGTCTAGCAGCCACATCAGAGAAAATTCTATGTATCTGAAAAGCTTGGGCATGCATATGGACATGCTTTATAGCAGAATAATCAGTGCCTAGGATGTCTCAGACACATGTTCAGGTGCAAGTCACCTTCGCGGTAAATATATCACAAGTCAAATAATTTCCCAGTTCTTCGGTGAACCTTTCAGGAAAAGCATGGGGGAAAATGTGGGACCTTAAACGTTAAGAATAGGAATTTTTTTTCACTCTTAGTTGATATATCTCTACATAGGTAGAGATCAAAGTGTACAGGCTGAAATCTTCCCTTGCAACTTAGCAATTGCTCTGGAATCAGACTGGTTTGTGAAAATGTGGGTCCTGAAACAAATTAGCTGAGCACACACAGGGTAGCTGGCCTTGTGTCAGACAGGACCTCTTCTCTGAGGATTGGTCACTAAGTACTGCCATCAGTCAGCCACCAAAAGAGTGAAAAATAATTTTCCGTTTTATTCTGTCATCACCACAAATACACTTCAAAGTAGTCTAAGAATTTAATTATGGACATTCAAATTAACACGTGTATACAGAAGTATGCATATATGTAATTTATTTACAAATCTGTGTTATTATACATTAAAATGCATGGGTGCTGCACAGATTGGAGAAACTTTAGGCCACCTACAAACCTCTTCCCTTCCTAGCTTTGTGACTGCTATATATGAGCTTATGCCAATGGTATGAGATACAAGCAAAGTACAGGACTAGAAACTAAACACCAGGGGACTGAAGAGTCTCCTTGAAATATCTATGTTTTTTTAAATATGTACACATGAGCGTAAGTTTTCTATGGCTAGAAGGTGAGTCCTTGAATTGCCAGGCACTACAGTGGAATTTCAGCTACTTCTGAACCTTAACTCAGTGGCACAGAAAAGTTGGGCTGGGGACACCACTGCTCATCTGCAGCGGCTCAGAGATCCTGAGTGGGAAATACTCAGGTTTGACTTGATGCAAGAAATATGAAGTGCTGCAATTAGTCCTTCTAATCAAAGGCACTGGTGGCAGCAGCTTGCAGTCCACAGGATTGTACATCTCTGAAGAATATTTTGAATACCAGGAAACCTCCTTCACATATTTAAGATTACCCCTCAGCTAAGCAGTTCTGTTTGGCAGAAACATGTTCCTTTGATAAGTTCCCCACCCATCAATGTGTACATGAAATGCAGTTTCACTGCTGGTGCTCTTCACGTCATGATTGGCCAAGAAAAAAGGCAAAATACAAGACAAGTGTGGGCATTTAAAATTATATTTTAAACCCTATCCATATCATACACTCTTTTTTTGGTTTTTTTGTTTTGGTTTCGTTTGGTTTGGGCTGGGTTTTTTTATCATATTTACACTTCAGAGGGTGATGGAAAGCCCTGCCTGGTCAGCAGCATCTGGACTTGTTTCATCCCACCTGCCTCCTACAGTCAGAAGAGAAACAGCTCAGTGCTTAAAGAATGCTTTGAGGGATGTCAGTCTGCTGTGTCACTCACAAAGGGCTGTTTTTTTCATAAGAAGACATTGAAAGTGTGCTGAGAGATGGAGAACTCATAAAAAATTAGGTTCACACTATGGTTATGAAATGTGTCTTTTTACTAGTCTCTTCTCACTTCCCTCAGCCCTCTGGCTCTTGCAAAGGCTGTAGCACTGATCATGAGTTCAGTCTCGTCCTCCACGCAGGTCATTTCCAGAATTCGGAGAGTATTTTTTAAAAACAAGGCCACTTAAATATATGACCTCTTAACCCAGAGTGTGAAAAGCTGTTGGTGTCACCTAAAACCTCAAACCCAGCCTTTATCCCCCAAAGAAGACATGATCAAATACTCAGCTTTCATGTTTTCACATGAATGTATGAGTATTCCTGCAGAGGAAATACTTGATGTTACAGAGCTCTTCAATGCAGAAAAAAAAGATCTAGGCCGGGTGAAAAGCTAATCTGATGAAAAGCTAAAGTGACATTTTTTTTAAAGAAAGCAAAAATATAACAACCTATTAAGGAAATTAACATATTATCCCACTATGTGTGTCTTCAAGCTTGATACTTTTTAGCAAAAACAAGTTACTGGTCTCAGAGAAGAGGTAACCAGGTAATATTCCGTGATACATTGAAATGATTATTTGTCTCCAGAAAGGCTGGATTCTGCCTAATTCATAATAAAAATGTATGTATGCATGTGTAGAGCATGAATAAATAAAACCACATGTTCACAGAGACCTGGTCCTTCAGCATAGGTCAGAACCCTTTCCACATGCACCTTGCACTGTGTTCCTCCTGGCTTCTCCACCACCACCACTGCTCATGTCTTCTTGCATGTACCCACAAGGACAGAGAGCAAAACACCCCTCACACATCACCATCCCTTCCAAAAATGCTTTAAATAAATGTTTTTTGAAGGGCAGCTGTTACATCCCTCAGGTTCCACAGGCAGCTGAGCTCATGGCACCCTGTTCAGCATGGTGCTTTTGATGATATTGAATAAGTAGTTACCATTCCAGCTATCTGCATGACTTACTGTGATTTAGATGTCTTGTAGGTACTTGCTTTGGAGTCTTAGGGGTTAGTTCTTTTGTTTTAACTGGAAAAAAAAGAAAGAAAAATAAATGAAAGTTTCTCCTAACCAGATTTTTTGTTACCTCAAACAATTTTTAATTGGGCTTTCCTGTGCAAATGGTTCCTTCTTTATATTAGCTAATACTTAGAGCAAATTTCTTCAAAAAGCACTTTACATGTTCATCAGTGTTTACTCTGGCAATGTATTTTGAAGCTTCCTGCAGACTTTCATGGTGAAATATCCTGTTCTTGTACATCTTACAGTAATCTTATTAAGTGATTTGCACCTCTGATTTCTTAAGTCAACACATGGCATAATATGACATCAAATTACATCTGACCTTCTCTGTTCCCTCAAAACCACACTTCATCAGAGATATGTGTATTTTACAGTAGATATCTTTTACTTTAAAGTGTGGTCACAAGAAGCCAAAGGTTGCCAGCATTACCTATCTTATCTGCAGAGCAGCTGGTAAATGCATACCCAGATTGTTACGGTCATTTTTCTTCTCCCTATTTTCAAGCTAAAATAACATTATAGCTTATAAATTCCAACCAAATAAGGCAGTGAACTCAGCTAATGCTCAGGGGACACGATAGAAAGCATATCTCGGCACAAATTAACCACAGTCATTTAAGTTCTATAATAAAATCTGGCATTTTGCCATTTTGCCAGCTATTTAATAAAGGCTCATTTAAGCCACGATTGAGTTGGAGGTTTTTTTGTTGTTGTTTTAGAGAAATAAAAAATTACTTTAAATTCTTGATCTTATATTTTTAGAAGACACCTCTCTGTGTTAAAAGAGGTATTTTCATACTGAGCTGGCATGGGTACTTTGTCCTGACAGACTGTTTTCACACTGTAAAGCAGATTCTTTTGGACAAAGTTTAGCACCAGGCTTTAATGTATCAGGCCAAAGACAAAAACGCGGTGAGGTAATGCCATGGGATAACACTGAAATATTAGTGAGAAGAAAAGCTAAGAGCTGGCAGCCTCAGTGTGTCAGGCTGGAGTTTTATGAGCATCTGGGCAGACTGAAGGGATGACCAGTGCCAGCAGGCAAAGCATCGCCCTTTCTTTCTCCTGACACACACTTCTCCCCCTCCTCACACTGCATAGGGAAATGTGCACAAGGAGCTGTTTTTACACCTGTCGTTTAAATATTTTTTGTCCTGCGCTGTGCCAGCTCTGAGCACAGACTCTTCTTTACCCTGGATCTAGACTTAGGTTACACCAGAAAAGGAGCCATTCCCTATCCAGGATGAGCCAGAATCCACTCCAGCTTAGACACTTCATTTTCCTGTCCCAACATGCTCTGAATGTAGGCAATTGGTGGGAAAAGGGACATAAGGACAGTAATTCCAGCTCTGTGCCAAGCAGGAACTTACTCACAGAGAAATGGAGTAAACACAGCATTTATAACAGGAAGATGCAGTGCTACAGCTGGTAACAATAAAAGAGGCTTTACTGTATGAAAAGATCAAGTTTTACATCTGTATCATCTAAATCAGGTTGGTTTAAATGCTAATGCCTTCAGTTCTGCAACACATTTTCCCCTTAGTTTAATATTGCCTTGGTAGTGTGACCTTCAGCTTTTTTCACAAAACCCCTTTCTCCAGTAATTTGGTGAGAGAAAATTAAGAATAAAGCTCCTGTGTAGGAGGACTATTGGTATGAATAAGCTTTTTCAGAATGTAGTACTGAATTTTTCCCAATTTGCATGAATTTCTCAGTGTGTTTTGTATATAGGCCCAGAGCTTTGTGTGTATTTTAATTACATCTCAGGATATAGAGTGCTGGCTTTTGTTGTTAATGTTGTCAGGGCCGTAAAGTTGATGGTAGGCAACAAAAGACTGAAGGAAATTTACCACAATTTTGGTTTTTTTCTAATTTTTATATAACTCACTTTGTTTCTTGCCCTTTCATTAAAGGTCTTTCTTTACCAGCAGGGCTGATAAATCTGATGGCCTGAAAACGTAAAAGAATGAAACAAATATGTTAAATTATTCATATGAGGAATAGGTTTTATTTTATTTAACAGCTTTCCCTCTCAGATAGCTTATTTCTAAGAATATTTTTTTGTATAATTGAAATAGTCCAAAGAAAGGAACAGTGAATTTCACAGTTGCTTTTATTTTGTTATTCCATTTCTTATTCTTTTTCCAACTAACCTACTTGGATTCTCTCCTCATTTATTTATTATCTTTTATTTTCTGTATCTCTGTCTTTGGGTTCAGGTGTTGCATTTACCCTGTGTAGTACCGAACACATCAGGGTACTGACCTAGTGAGTTATGTCTTGTAGTTTAAATCATAAACCTGTACAATCATCAAATCATGTAGGTTGGAAAGAGCCTTTAAGATCACTGAGTCCAACCACTAACTCAACACTGCCAAGTCCTCTACTAAGCCATGTCCTTTGGAGCTACATCTGCATGGCTTTTAAATACCTCCAGAGATGGTGATTCCCCACTTTCCTAGGAAGCCTTTTCCAATGCTTTACAATCATCCTATGAATAAAAGTTCCTAATATTAACCTATCCAATCTAAACCTGCCATGGAGGAATTTTAGGTCATTTCCCTTTGTCCTATCACTGATTGCCTGGGAGAAGAGATCGACCCCCACCTGGCTACAAACTCCTCTCAGGTCATTGAGGAGAGTGATAGGAGCCTCCCTGAACCTCCTTTCCTCCAGCCTAAACACCCCCAGCTCCCTCAGCCGTTCCTCATAAGACTTGATCTCCAGACCCTTCCCTAGCCCTGTTAGGATTCTCTGTATTTGCTCCAGCCCCTCAATGCCTTTCCTGACCTGGGGGCCCAGAGCTGGACAGAGCACTCGAGATGTGGCCACACCAGTGCCGAGTACAGGGGAACAAGCACTTCCCTAGCCCTGTTTCTGCATGATGGTGACTATGATCCTGAAAGGAATACATTTTCAATGCTATCACCATTAGAAGCTGCCTGTGATGATTATTCAGCTCCTTGTTGTCAGCCTCTGAAATACCCTTTGACACCAGCTTAATTCAGGAGCAACCTTTGGTTCATCTTCAGAACTCAAAACTGAGCAAATTGCAATGAATATCAGAACAAATATTGAGGCAAAACCTTGAATTTAATAGTTTCAGCCACCTTTCTAGGCTGAAGTGCAGTAGTTTTGCTTATTGCTGTTTTTATTAGGGAACAAATGTTCTTTGGCAATTATATCAATTTGATAGATTATTTTTTTCAGTTGTTGTATAATGTATTCATGAGTAACGATTTTCATTACCCTGGTCATGACTCTACTGAGACATTAACAGACATATTTCCTTGAAGAGTATAATTTAGTAAGCAACCAACTGTTAATATGTGAACTACAGGAAATGTAGTTGAGAGAACAGAAGCTGCTGTATGGCTGGCAGCTATAGCTGTACCTTTGAAAGTGAATTTGCAGTTGAACTAGATAATCCATGCAGTTTTCTGTTGCCCCAGGCCCAGTATTTCATCCAAATAAATCGTGGTTGCTTACTCAGCACTTGCAATAGAGCACGTGTGTATGTGGGATTTCAGCAGAAATGCGCCAAGGATCTCGCTCAGCCAGAAGTGTCAAAATGGATTTAGGCTAAGGCAAATAAAAGTTTATCATTTTGGCCTTTAATATGGCAGGGAAGTAAAAAAGTGTCAGAATACGTGTCATGTAAATATTTGTGTGGAGCTGACTAATTGCAGATGAACTGAGCACAGGAGCTGAATTGAGCTATGACTTAGTTAAAGACAAAGTTGGCCAAAGGCCTCCAATGTTATTATCCTTAGTTGCCCTTACCATCCATAGGGAAAAATGACCTTGTGAGTGAGGACGCAGTCAGAGATTATTGAGTCTGGGTTCAGTTCCATTTTCCACCACAGCAGCTGTATATGATAGGATTAGATGATAATATCCTGCCTCAGTAGGGCAGGTGATTTTTCTGAAAGAAACAGGAAATAAACAGGTACTGAATAGCAACTCAGTGTAAGCAGGGCTGATTGTATGTTAATGAGATGCTGGAATAGTTATTCAGGATATGCAAAACCAGACCTGGCCCCAGATGAACCTGCATAAATGAAAAGCATTAACAGTGGTATTAAAAATAAGCCCTTCAGCTCTCTACATGCTTCAGGTCTTCATTTGCAAAATAAGATGCATATACTGCTCTGAATAATAATTATGTCTTCTGTTTTGTTGATGTGAATGCTTCGGATAGAGTGTCTTTTGGAGTTGTATGGTAGCCCAGGAGTCCTCATTTCAGCTAGGAGATCCAAACGCTTGCTCCTGAAGGAAGGGAAAGGAAAGGAAAAGAAATTCTGACCTCCAGACAGTTCTTCACCCAGCACAATGTGAACCTGCTCATCCCACAGTCATCAATTTGGTTAAACAGGATTTTCCCTTTGTAAGTCCATGCTGACTGTGCCTGATGACTGCAATGTTCTTTAAATGCCTTCTAATAATTCCCAGTGTGATCTTTTACATAATTTGTCCAAGAACTGAGCATAAACTAACAATTCTGTAGTTTCCTGGGTCTTCACTCATGTCTTCCCTGTAAATTGGGATACCAGTGGGGACGTCCCACAACTCCCAAAATCTTTGATAGGTAATTGAGAGGCGTCCTGCCATCACATGCACTTACTCTTTCAGTACTCTGGGATGAATCCCACTAGGCCCCACACACTTGTGAATTTTCAGCTCATACAGCTGGTCCTTGGAACTATCATATTACACACTAACATTTCACTATGATATATGTTTCCTTCTTCTCATCTCTTATTTTTCTCAATCTCTCTCCACCTTCATCTCCTGGTGGAATATAACAACACTTTTTATAAGATTCATAAACTGAGGGGTAAAGAATTTTGACTTCTTTGCACTTATCACCTGGGACCACCAAAAGACTTGTGAAAACAGAATTGCCAGTGATAAAGTTGCAATCCACAGTGAAAGTACCTGAAACCTCAGGAGAAAGACCTTTATCTAGAATTTCTAACCTGCCTTGCTAGAACTGGGAGCTTCAGATGATTCAGGTAATATTGCAGGAAACAACACCTTGGGGCCATAATTCTTCAGTTCCCCCGTCCCTCAGTCCTTGACCATACCTTGTGAAATCTCCAATTGAAGTCACAGAGTTTCTTCTGCCCACAGAAGAGTCTATACTGCTTAAAACTTCTATTTAATTTGAATCTGAATTCTAGACTTCTAGCATTCTTTTCTTTTTGGTTTTTTTGGGTTTTTTAAGGACAAAAACAGACTCACTCACTATTCTTACAGGCAATATTCTAACGCTTCAGGGTATTTATGATAATTCCTATAATTTTATCTGAAAGTTATCATAATTGTTAGCAAACTTACAGAACTTTTGACTTCACACCTAATGATAAATAAATGTATTTTGTCTGTAGAATAATGTAACTTGCTCTCTACATTTTGTCCATTAAAATTTAAACAAATGCCCCTCGGTATGTTGTAAGCACTTTTACCTGCAGAATAAAAACATTTCCTTTGATTAAAGCTTGAGCATCTTACAGATCATTGATTTATAGGAAAAAAGTGTGACAAGACTTTCAAGGAGGGAGTGAATATTGAATGGAACTCAGATTTTGCAAAACTCTCACATTTTTCTTTTTTAATAAGAACAAGGTTCCTGATGAAAGATGGAAAATAAATCAATCAATGATTTAAAAGAAATTTTCTTTCAGTCATTGTGATGTGTGTCTTTATATAAATACAAGTTTGTTTAACTCTCACTAATTCTCCTGCCAAATTCAATATCCTTGCAAGCTGAACACAAGGTTTTTGTATAAACCAGTCATTTCACAGCTCCAGAGACATTCCCCTTTTCACCTGGTCATCTTTTTCCCCACCTTTTTCCTACTAAATCTCCATGTACATTTGGGTTGGCTGTCTCAGAAACACTTCATAGTTTTCTGAGGCCCAGCCTTTGTTTGCCTAGGAGTCTTTTAAACTGACGCACAGGTGAGCACTCAGTTGGCCACAAGTGTTATACTGACCTACTGACAGCAGCAGAAGGTGCTAATTTTTCATCTCTTTGAATAGCTGGTCTTTATTCAACTGCTGGAAAAGAGGCTGATGTTTCTTGCTGTTTCTACAAAAGGGTCCCCTTGAGAGTTCAGGGCACTTTATTTCTTGGTTGAATTGTGTACAGCCCTTTTATACTTTTTTTGCAGCTGACTGGCTTATATGTATTTCATTACTACATGCACAAGAATTCTGTAAAAATCATCTAGAGATTCATTACATTTAAACCCAGAAAGGACCATTAGATTGTCTAGTCTTTATATCACAGGCCAATTATACATCACTTTTACATAGAGCCTAAAGGCTTCTTTCTGACAAAAGCATAGCCCCTACAAAGCTATCAAATCTTGATGAACATAGTAAGCAAGGGAAAATAATCCACCTCTCCTGAGAATTATCTGCTGTAATGGAAATCACTACTAAAAAACTGCACTGTTTTTCAGATTAATTTGCCTGCATTCTGCTTCCAGACATCAATTCTAGAGAAGCCCTTTAGAAAATCTTTTTTTTTTTTCATTAAGTTATTTATACACTGTCACCAAGCCTTGTGTCTGATAGACCAGCTGAGTTTCCTGGGTTTTTCTTTGTGATGCATTTCCACTGCTTTCCTCGTGTCTTTCTATCAGTCTCCAATTTCTCAACAATTTTTTTTTAATAAGGTGCCAGAAAAAAGGTGCTATTCCAGCATCAATCCTATTATAGCTCAGGGAAGTTAAAATAATTTCATCATTTCTTATCAGTGATCTCCACTGTTAACATCCTCAGATGGCAATTCCTGGCATATTTTGAAAACAGTTTTGGAATCAGGACTTTATATCCCTTAAAACCACTGAAGAATCCTATTTAGTGACATTTCTCTCTGTACCTTGAGGTCTATTATTTAATTCTATTTCACTTATTCAATACTGATATTAAAAGAAGCCATTTTTAAAATAATGGTCAAATGCAGTGCTGTCATAGTCTATCCATCTATCTTGATAAACTAAGTTTGACTTACAAATAAAGAAAAATACATGGGTTTGTTTCGCATTACCTCTTTGCTATAAAATCATATTGTTTTATATCGACATATTTTATCATATTTCTTTTCAGATTTAATCTTTTATCAGGTTTTCTGTCTTTCTACCTTGATCAGATTTTTTTTTTTTTTTTTTTTTAAGTATTGTCATAAATTTAGTTAATTTACTCTTTTACGTGAGTTTCTGTGATATATTTCTAGACATCTTTTTTGGAGAACTTTGAAAAGTTCTCTTATTTTTTATACATGTTTCTTTAATAGACACCACCATCTCCCTTAACCACAATTAAACTGGGTAGCTATTCCTAGCACTGCTGCAGTGAAGTACCTCTTGGCCCTTCTTTCCAAATTCTCTAGAGCCAGTTTGTCTTCAGTAGTCAGGAGGAGTGTCAAATACTATATAGACCACCTGCCCATTTTGCCAAAATATTCTTCCCATGGTTCTTTTTTTGTTGCTGAACTTACTGGATAAATAAGCAGAGTGAGGTGGTTCAGCCTGCTGCCAGTACAGAATGCAAGGGTCTTATGTTTATTGACTAAGTCTATTAACAGAAAACATTTTTTATCAAACACTGACTTTCTTGATTTGGTAAAGTCACACACCATATGACTGGAAGTATAAACTCAGACTTCTCTTTGGCACATCCCACTGAGTTTTCTATCCCTCAGTCAGCTGTGCTAGGACTCACACAGGAGATCAAAGCTCTTGGGAGGGTATAAATAAGTGTATGCACTGCAGGTGCAGCTCTGTCAGGTTTACTACAGGTGGAACCATCTAGAATGCTGTTAGACAGAGAGCTGAGATAAGCCATACAGGAAGAGACATGGAATTTTGGCTTGTTTTGCCTTGGCAAAAGACAGTCTGAAATTAAATTTAATAATATGGAGTTTAATAAATGTATCATGGGAGATGGGCCAGTATGTCTGAAGTAGAAAAGCTGGTTAAAGCAGCAATGTTGACACCAGAATAAATGTATCTGTGCTGGCTAGAAATGGCTGTAGGCTCAAGTCCCTGATGTGACGTGGCATACTGCAGCATCCTGGCCCTGGACGTCATCCTCACCATTTCTTTTCACTGCTGTGTCCCACGTTTTCATGGTTCTGTGCAAAAACCACACTTTTTGAGAGTTATGCCAGTCTACACCAATATCTGTTGTCCTTGAAAAATTGCCCCAGTTGCAAAGCAAGGACCACTGTTTGCCACTATGTTTATCAAATGACATAAAATGCATTTGGGCAGAAGATAATTTCTGAGAAAAAGTATCAAGAGCACACAGTAACCTGTCTGAGCACTTATGCAATGCAAATAAGGATTTCATTGGGAAGGGAATCAGGATTGCTTTTCATATTATTTCCTTTTGTTTGCTTGTGTTTTTTTATTAAACTAAAAATATTTTTCCTCTCATTTGAATAATCATGATTACTGCAGTACCACCTGTGACAGCTGTAACCATTTCTTAATAACAAAATAGAGAGAAGGTGATAACAATGTCAAATGGCTGCTGCAAGTATAAAGAAAAATAAAAGAGAGTTCTTTTATACGAGATGAGTGAGAACAAATGAGTATTTCTTGTTTCAATATATATTTTAGAAGTGACCTTTCTTCTTCTAAAGTTGTACCTTTGCTCTTTTTGTGCCAGAAGGCAACATCAAAAAAGAGTAATTTTTAAAAAATCAAATTATCTTACAAGCCAGCCTCTCTTGCTAAACTCCTGCTAAAGCAGGGTTAAAACCCCTACATACCAAAAGGAAGAGGATATGTAACTGCTCTCTGTCATCTATAAAAAAAAACCCTAGATTTTCAAAAGCTGTTTAGCATGGATAGGAAAAGGAAAGAAGAAAATTTGAAAAATCTTTGCAAGCAGATTTTGACTTTTTGTAATATATATGTCATTCTTAATCATGTATTGGTTAGCTTTCTACTGTATCTTTTGGTCTATACCTCACTTAGAAGCTGTTAGCTTAGAGATCTGAGGACTTGATGAGAAACAAACCCCATGTTGTGAATAAGAGGAGCAGAGTCCTTAACAATGAAACTACTCCAAAAAAATGACTGTTATTTCTACTTTTCATAAAACATCATATTTCCAAGATGTGAATATCCCAACATGACAGACATTTTAGTTTTTATGTCTCCCAAAGGCAGTCACATCATCATGACTTTTAATTTAGTGACAATGGCCTTAATTAGATCAGAACATCAGCTAGAAAATTAAGTTACCACAAAATAAGTATGTCAACACAGTGGGAAGGATCCTGCTTGCAGAGTGCATCCGGCACTACTTTGTTCTTGAGTTCAGTCTCCAATCTGAATTCACAGGCCCCTGTTTTCAGTTGAAAAGGCTATGGAGCTCCATAAAAGCAAATTGAATATTCACTATCTGTCCCAGGTACCAAAGATTTCTGGGCTCTATAGCTGTGTTCTGTCAGGGGAGCACAGAAATGAAGCCTAGAAAGCCTACCAAGCCACAGTGCAGCTCACTAGTGGAGTGCTTACAAATTTATCCTACATACTGACATTTATTTTGGCCATTAAGACTTTTTTCAGGCAGTTAAGTGACGCAGTTATTTGCAGATTTGGAGACCAGAAGGTATTTTCCTGTTTGTTTGGCTGACAGCTACGATGTTGATGAGGTGTGAAGGTATAGCTCAAAAGCTGTGCCTTCCAGGTGACTTCTTGATGTAACACATCATTGAGGGACATCTAGTCTTTTGAAAGAGATCAAATGGGGGAAGTCCATCTACCAAATACATAGACAAAATACCACCCAGTACATGCTACTTCTTCCCTGCAGAGAGCCTGACAGAAAGAATGAGCTGTAGGTGATGATGTACATCATTCACATTTGTTAATAGGAAGGTAAGACTGCTGGGCACTGAGCAGTCTTCTGCACAGAGACACAGAAAGCTTCAGTAGAAAAACAGAGAAGGAAAATACATTAGTGCTCACACAGCAGCAGAATCGTGGGATTAAGCTTTCCACTGGGTGTGCATCTGCCAGATTTGCATTGGACACCTGTGTACAGTGAGGCCCTGAGCTGTGTAGAAAGAGTCTGAGGGTGGCATGAGCTCTAACAACAATGTGGGGTTAAAATATACCACTGCTGTCAAAGGATTCTACCTTCCTTATAACTTCTGACCTGTCTAACACCCACAATTTTTGCTTTTTTCCCCTCCTGAGACAATGTATGCTGGCACCCAGTGCTCTGTCATTCCTATCTCAATAGGCAGTATAATTATCAGACTTTTCCTCCCCAATATATAGCGTTACCTTCATGTGTTAGAAAGTTATTCTCCTGTTCAAATATAAATGGGTGGAATATTGAACACTGTAGCATAAGACACTAAAGTTGCTAATATATTTTCCATTTTCACCCATTCTCCCTGTCTTCCTAAATCTTACATTCAGCAACTTGCGGGTAGCAGAATTTAATTACTGAAACACATCAATCACTGGTTTTAGGTCCATTGTGAAAAGCAAATTAGATTTCCTTGTGTAATACAAAGGCCTTTCCTTTGTTTTGCAATAGAAATGACATAGCGCAGGCATAAAAAGCACAGATAGGAAAAAGACAAAAGGGAGGAATTGGACTGTGAACATAAAGGACATATTTATACTGATGGACACAAGAACACCTCTGGAATAAGAACTGCCTTGGTCTGATACATAAGGGCACATTAGTACACAGGTCAATAGGAGTTAAATGCAGTTTAGAAACTGCATTATTGTAAAAAAAATTTAAAAAGGAATCATAGAATCATTGAATCATTTAGGGTAGAAAAAAGACCTTTAATGTCATCAAGTCAAGTCCAACCATTAGCCTAGCACTTCCAAGTCCATCGGACCTGAAGAATCCTCCCTCTGTTAGGTTATTGCTTCTCACTGAATATAAGAATAGCCAAACCGGTGAACATCAGGGCTGACAGGAGACAGGATTTGAGGTTAGGTTATTGCTTCTCAATGAACATAAGAATAGCCAAACCGGTGAACATCAGGGCTGACAGGAGACAGGATTTGAGGTTACAGCTGCCCTAAGGGGCTTGACCAGGGAGCACCAAGCAAGACAAGAATACAGCCCCCATTACACTTTCCCAGTCACCCCCAGTCAGCCCAGGGACCCCCTGGGCTAAGTCTGGCTACTGTGTATTGTGTATTCCCCAATGTATTTCTCTTCTATTAACCTGTCCAGTCTCTCCTAGTTTGCCCCTAAACCTTTGGTATTCACTGCATCCTTGGGCAGGCAGTATCACTGACATATCACCTGCTGCATGAAGAATAACCTACTTCTCCTTGTTTTGAAGCTTGCTCCTACTATCTTACTTTGATGATGCCTAGTACTTATAGTGGAACAGACAGTGAACCATCAGCTCCCATCCATCCTCTCCACCTCACTCCTGATTTTATAGCCTTCTAGTATGTCCCCTGTAATTTGTCTCTTTTCCAGAAAGAAGAATCTTAGCTTACTTAGCTATTCCTTGCACAGCACACGTCCCATATATTGATAGCCCTTGACAATCAAGGACAATTGAACCTTTTTCCAGTTCTACCTATATTCTTTCTGAGATGAAAAGAACAGAACAGTATAAAGACACAGACATGCCATGCATTTTTATAAAGGCATAATGAATTCTGTTTTGTTCTCTATTGCTTTACCAATAGTTCCAAACATTTGCAGTTTTGTTGTTGTTGTTGTTGTTGAGTGCTGAGCACTGGGCTGTCATTTTCATGGAATTATCAATCGTTTCCCCAAAGTCTCTCTCAAAACCGGCAAAGGTTAGGTCAGAACCCCTCATTTTACAAATGAAATTTGGGTGATGGCTTTCCTACCTACATGCATCACTTTATTTTGACGTGCGTTTAATTTCGCCGTCAATCCAGGCTGTGCAAAGCCACATTTTCATTCTGAGCTGCCTTTTCAGTTCTGTTCCATCCCTAACGATGCTTCAATGGCTGCCAGGAGCACAATGCACCAGAGCCGGCCCATGGAAGCTGGTGTCTCCAATCCTCCGTCCAACAGGGCACCTCCAAATTGAGGTGTCTTACTGAAACATCTGTGTGAGCAAAGGTGAAACATGCAGTCCCAGGAAAAAATTTGGACAGGGAATTACAAGAATGAAGTTGAAAGAACTTTCTGTCTGTCGGTAATTAATAATGCACCTGTTTTGGGGAATCTAAAATTGTAACTTGTTCAGTTGTTTTATAAAGAAGGTGAAATCCAGCATCTGTGTGTGTATGTAGAAGTCTTGTCTAAAGTCTGGAAATCAAAAAGAGGGGAAAAAGAATTAAAGGCTTTCAGCAAAGTTTTCTCTGGGCATATCTAGCCCATGCCACAACTTCCCTTGTAAAACTTGAGTGTCTTTTATTGAGATTAGAGGAAGTGTTTATTACACAGTTCTAAATTGAGATTTTTTTCAGCTACAATAAAGAAAGCCTATAAGGTGTCTAAGGAATACACAGAACAGAGAACCTGAACTTGTTTAGTTGGCGCTTAGTGAGCAGACATTGTCATATACAATTTTATAAGTTTGTGCAAACTCACAGCAATTTGAATCACACAGACCTATTCTGTTTGAAAGCATGATCTAGTTTCTGGTCCTAATTTTAAGCATTGCATCCAAGGATATTACCTATTGTTCTGCCTCCTTTTCTTCTTTCCTTTCCTTTCCTTTCCTTTCCTTTCCTTTCCTTTCCTTTCCTTTCCTTTCCTTTCCTTTCCTTTCCTTTCCTTTCCTTTTCCTTGTATTTTCTCTCATTTCTTTTCTCTTTTCCTTTCTTTTCTTTTCTCTTCTTTTTTCTTTTCTTTTCTCTTCTTTTTTCTTTTCTTTTCTCTTCTTTTTTCTTTTCTTTTCTCTTCTTTTTTCTTTTCTTTTCTCCCCCTCCCCATTTCTCATGAACATTAAATGTCTCACCCAAAAGACCTGGGAAGGGTATGTTGGAGGTTTATTTCCCACTGTTGTATGCGTACTTATTTTCCCTACATTCTGGCTCCAGATAAAGTACTTCCACTATAAAATTCCACCAGACAGATTTGTGTCAGAGTTTAAATGTGACAGGTCAGGCAAAGAGAAACACTTTGCAACAACTGTTGCAAAATAATTTTTTTTACCCAGCGTGGCTGTCTCAGCCAAATTCCACTGGGCCTTTCTAAACACTTTCCTCCCTCTGTCCTGTCCCCTACATACATCAGAGAGTCACTTAACATTTCATTTGTCTTGAGTTACTGTAGTGCCAGTGCCCGCTGTTACAGTTACTGCATTTCATCTTTTTTAGCAGCTTTGCCCAACTCTCTCTTATATTAGCACAAGCAACAACATTTGCAAAGTGCTTAGGGATCCATCTGCTTAGCACAGTAGACATTCAGGATCATTACCACCACTAATAATTAAGAACATTCTGGTTCCTTCCAGAAATACCTATATTTATTTTGCCTAGAGCCCGTCTTCAGAAAATAAGATGCCACTGTTTGTAACGCTACACACGTGCATTGTGTTCTTCCATCAGGGAAAAAGTGAAGGAGTGTGGGAAGCCATCCCGGGAGCTTCCCAAATACAAATGGTGGCAGGGCAGGGCTTGGCCAGCTGCAGCCCATCCCAGCAGCTCAGCAGGGACAGGGCAGCTGGCAGTGGCCATGGGAACCTCCAGCCCAGGAGTCAGGCATGGCCCTGGGCTTGAGGGCTGCATGGGACATGGGTTGAGGGCCAGCTGAGCTGAAATGTGGTCCTGGGCCATGACCAGGACTGGAAACCCCCAGGAGGGTCTGGCAGGAGCAGTCCATCACATTAGTGTCCTCGGGCCATGGCAGCGTGCCCTTGGGTGAACTCCAGCCACATTCATCCTTCGCTGTCTTCATCCTCCATCCCCCCAGCTCTTTTAAAACTCTTGGGAACTGGTACCAACAGGTTGCAGCATATTAATATACCTCCCGGGGCGTTGGTAGGCCAGGCTGTAACTGGTGCATGACTGAGTGTTTCAGAGTCCTGGCTGCGTGTTCTGATATTAACTGTGTTTGTCATGCTACGTAAGGGCCGTGATCAGCAACTGGCCTCAGGCAAAGAGAAAGTAATCAGTCTTCTGGAGAACTTTTCCAGTGGCTGCCAAGAATTTTCTGCATGAGGAAGCCTATTAACGAGCATCATGTGAGAGAGTGTTTACAGAAAGTCAGAAAATGCTGATCCAGGATGAGGAAAATGTCTCCTCTGCGTAGGTTCACAGCTGAATAACCCTCTGATATTTCATTGAAGGGATTTATAGATAAGAGTTACAAAATAACAGTACAAAAATGTTTTTAAAACATGTTTATACCAACAACAGACAGGTCCTGTATAGCAATATTTGAGCAGAGATTGCATTGCAAGGGACAAAGAATGCTCCTGGGGTGTAATATCTGTGCAAAGTGTGGTCTCAAAGGTCAGGTGGAGCACCTGACCCCCAAAGCTCCTTACTCACTGCCTCACCTTTGTGACTGAGCCAGAGCAATGACAAGCCTGCAAAAGCCTCGTGCACAAGTTAACTTGATGTGCTCCTAAAGGAATCTCAAAACCTCCAGTCATGTAATGAAAATAAACTACACCATTATGAACCATAGATATTATTTATTACGCAGAAGGAAAAGGTCATTTTAAAGTTTCTTTCCAGCAGCTCCATCAGAGAAGAAAATATTCACAAAAACTGTGTCTTTTAATTCTGTTTCAATCTTGCTTTTTTAGTCTATAAATCAATGTTCAGAGCTGAAATATGGGATGCAAACATTTACGATGACAAAGTCATTTCCTTGACAAAAATATATATCAGAGAATTTTTCTCAAACCAAATAGTCACTAATGATATCAGTTCAACTATTTTCTTGTGCTTGCTACTAGACTTGCAAATGACTGAAGCATGGCAGCTCCTCAGGTGATTGCAAGCTGGCTGTCCTAAGCCTGTCACCAGGGATTTACAAAACCTGTGGTGGAGCAGTGATGACGATCTGTCCTATCATACTGATATGACACCGGTGTCACCCCTCTCTTGTCACTGAGCTGGGGCAGGCACAGGCTTCCTGCCCCCTCTGCTGCTACTTGTGCACAACTGCTGAGAACTTTTTTATTAGTTTTATTGAAATCCAAAGTGAAAAAAAAGAGGAACCAAACCCATGGGGACAGAAAAGTTTAGTCCAACTTGTTGCCACATGACATGCCTGAAGTTAATACGCAGCATTGCTGCTTTGAAATACTGACATTTCCATTAAAAAAGCTGGTAATCGAATCACCCTGAACGAAACCGTCTGCCTTTGTAACTGAGATTCTATCTACAATGGCATTTAACATAAACTGTAAACACAGAAAATGAATTTTTCTTTCATGTATTACCTTGTGCTTTAAGCAGATAAATTTCAAAAGGTTGTATGTTTTCTCTCTCTTTCAAACTTCTCACCTTGTGTCTGTCTGCGCCCATGGAGACTGACGCACATGGCACGTGCTCTAGGTGACCGTGGAGTGGTGATATTGTAAAAGAAGTTTCAGAGTGATTTAATCTGCATTCTTTACCACTGCAGGTGAGCTCTGCCAACTAGTTTTTCCTGCATGATCTCCTAACATATCCAGTTTTCATTCCAAAAAATCAGGAAGGGGGAAAGAAAAACAAAATAAACAAAACTGACAAATGCTCCTGCTTTTCTCAAAAACGATGAATCTGAAATTTTATCCAAAAATTGTACTGCACTGAATTTTGCTTGGGCTTTGTTCTTTGATTTAGGTAAAAAAAGATACCAAATTCAATCCTTTATGGCAAGAGGAACAAACGAAATAATAAAACTGCACAGAACTGTGTTTTCATTTCCTTTCTTATGCATCTACTGATGGAAAACAGTATGAATTACTTATACCCCACACTGGCCATGCAGACAGTGAGCATTGTTTTGGTAGGCAAGTAGCCACACACTCCCCCAGCTCCTCCCAGAGCTGTGAGAGCAGAGATGACACAGTCAGTGGCTCATGGGGACATGCCCCCAGTGGAAGATGAATCCTTTACCACCCCCCGAAGAAAGATGCTCACCAAACAACAGACTGAGCCCCTGCTCTGCTGGGGACAAAGCTCTCTGTGTCTTCTCCTGCTGTTGCAATTTCTCTTTCTTGTTACAGGGATGGCAGAAGAGGACAGGGTCAGTGGTCATCAAATCTGAAAAGATCTCTGAGGTTTTAGTGCAGAAGCAGTTTAATGAGCAAGGCTAAGATCCTTCCCAGGTGAAGCTCGGTCAGCTAGAGCATGAGGCCAGCAATGCCAAGGTCAGAGGCTTGATCCCAGTATGGGCTGCTCACTCAAGAGCTGGATTCAATGATCCTTGTGGGTCCCTTCCAGCTCAGAATATTCTGTGGTTCTGTGAGCCTTGACCAAATTCTGAGCAGCTAATGAGATTTTGAAGGTGTTAAAGTTCTGCTGAAGAAGCACAGTGAGCACAGAGGTGAAACTTAAGGACAGATGCTGTGAGAGTGATAGAAACTCGCAGGCTCCAAGGCTCAGTGCAGTAGCTGTATTCTCTCTGCTTTGGAACTATGTTGACCACTGTAAAAGAGACTTCCTACAATTATTTGTCACAATCTTGGCAAGACACAGCTGAAGGAAATGCACAAGAATCTGACTGACCTTTGCAGCTAAGACAACACAAATGCATGCAATGCAATTACCTTGTGTTGCGGTGATGAAAAAAAATTTAATTTCAGCTCTGGACCCAGACAGCAAGTGTTCCAATACCTTATTTTTTCCCCAGTAATGATGTCTGAGGAAAGTTCTGAGTCATCCAGACAGGAAAGAGATTAATAATATCCACTTTGAACTCTAGACATAGATGAGAGCTTTCCAACATGATGT
This sequence comes from Origma solitaria, assembly GCA_013397895.1. Lineage (NCBI taxonomy): Eukaryota > Metazoa > Chordata > Aves > Passeriformes > Acanthizidae > Origma > Origma solitaria. The sequence continues at coordinate 708,795 of VZRL01003979.1, read as the reverse complement.
TGGGAAGAAAAAGTCTGTTTGTGTCCTATAAAAGGCAGATGGTATTTTGTGAGAAAAATTAGAATGCAGGGTACAGAAAGCATCCCAAACCTACCTCACTTCTCAGTTATATCTTCCAGAGCAACTGGTTTCAGTCACTGTCAGAATATCAGAATAATAAATCCTCGGCTTGATTCAGTGTGGCACTTCTCTTACATTTGAGACACCCTGCAGGGCAGGCAGATTCATATGAATGTTGGTAATGGTTAGCAATCTTTTGCTCTGTACATACTGTCACAGGGGCTTGAAAGAGAACCACAAAGCAGAACACTGATGGACTTGTTGGCCAATATGAGAGCAATTCTGCAGGCAGCTTTGGTGTGTACCTCTCCCATTGATCAAGAGCGCTGCACACATTGTGCAGCATGTGTGGGTCTGAGATGAGTTTGCATAGGCCTTTTCAATATTTAGTTTCCTCCTGGTTCTTAGAATCAAGAAAAAATTCAGAAAAGGTGGATTGATATAATTGCTAGAGCACAGAGCAAACCAAGTTTGTCCAAGGTCAGTTCCCACTGACTGGCTTCCAGTGAACACCAGACAGTTACCAGTGAAACAGCCGAATATGTTCCATTTTTTAAAGGATTGAAGACAGGATTTTCAGCAGAGAGAGATCAATTTGCCAGTGGGAACAACTTTTGCAGCATCCCAGATTACTTTGAGCTCTTATATGTGTGCAGAATTTATGAAAATGTGCAACAAGCGTTTTCTGAAAGACTTGGATTTCCAAATGCAGGAGTAGCAAGTCTGAGGATAGCACAGGTCCAACAAACTATTGACATAAAAGATTAAGATGTTTGTGCTATTCAAAAGGAAAGGAAAAGCAAAGAAGGCTTACTTCATTCGAATTTCTAGACTACTTCTGTAAGTCGTGCCCAACTGAATGCCAAAACAGAAATGCCAAATGATCACACATTTCTCATGATTCTCTCCATTTAGGATCAGAAAATCAAACTTGACCTGTGGAAGAGAGTCTAACGAGCCTCCCAGGGTTAAAGGGTGTCCTGGGGTGGCATAATGATATCTTGTATTCCCTATCGTTTTGTATGCTTGACCAGAAATATGGTCCTGTAGCTTTAACTGTGTCCCCAGCTGGGAGCTCTGCCGCCAGCGCGGGATATTTTGAAACTTTCCCCAGCTCTCCTACGGGGGAGTGAGAAGGAAGGGACACTGGTTTTTTTTTGGCTCAGTCAGTTGCTGCTGCTGGTGGCTGGTGCTACTGGTGTGGCTGCTGCTTGGGTTGGTTTTTTTTTTCCTCCCTGGGATTGTTTTTCATCGTTCTGGACCCTTTTTCTTCGACTTGCTTTCTCATCCGAGAACCTGAGGAGCCCCGGGGGACAGCGGACGAGAATCGTCCAGGGAGCCACCGGAGGAACTTCACCTAGCCCCTTTGGGGCCCCCCGGAAAGGGGAAGCTACGCCTGAGGAAAAGGACACTAAGTTCATCAGCTGTTTGTTCAGGTTTTCTGACCCTTTTCCCCTTTTCCCTTTCCACTGTGTGGTCTGTTAATTAAACAGTTCTTTCCACTTTAGGCTGAGATATTCTGTGTTGTGGGGGCAGGGGTGCCAGAAACCTCTGCTGTGGGGGGAGGCACCTGCTCGGAGTGCTTTCCACCTAGCATATTTGTCTAATCCAAGACAAAGGGATATCCAGCATTGGGGCTGAGCCTGAGCTTTGTGGCTGTGGTACTCCTTTGTTGCCTTCCGAAAAGGCAACGGCGACCTGGCTCAAGAACGGCACAACTGCCAACTCCAGGCCACTCGGGCCATTAGCTCACAGACACCAATGTGGTGGATGGCAAATGGCGTTTATTATTTATTAACACTGCATTATATTGCCTTGGTTTACAACGTCATTTCCACCTGCTTACCTCATAGCCTAAGCCCTATTGGCTACCTGGGGAGGGGTCTCATCTTTCCGTACAGCCCGACATCTTTCGGCCGCCTGACCCTACCTATCCACACTCCTTTCACATCCAAGGAAAAGGAAGGGTTTGAGCAAAAAGAGAGGTTACCAGAAAACCTGCATCTGGAAGCTCTCAGTCTCTTAATCAGCCTCATCCCTGCAGGACCAGGGAGAGCAGTCAGTCTCCAGCACATGCTCACAGCCTGATCCGGGGCTGTCCTGGTAATTCCTGCCCACTAGCACTCACAAACCCCACCGAGGTTTGATCTGTCTCATTTGGGTAAGTGCCAACGGCTGCCCCTTGGTCACATCATCTGTTGCTCCAATACACATGGCAATCTCAAGCTTTATTTGAGATATTTAGGGGTGGCTGCAATCTATGTATGACTCACTGATTATATGAAAGCATCAGACTACCCTGTATGGTCTCTGGGTTAAACAGATCCAATTCAAATTACATTTAAACAGATTCAAATGCACAACTCTTGGCTCCAGTGCAAATGAATAAAATTGAAATAATGCCTACCATAAAGGAGCTGCTCTTGCCAGATTCTTTAAAAAGGCCATGCTTGATGCTGATTTCACCTCAAATGTCACACCAAGAAGCATCTAAAGGGAATTCAATTTTTAAAAATGCTCTGAGTTTTGAAAGTATTGAAATACAGTGGACTTACACCACTGCAGCCCAGAAACAAGTAATGGCCCGAACTTTCTGTACCATCTTGAAAAATTCGAAATCTCCATTAATTCAGCAAGTCAGGCAAGGAGCATTTTAAACTATCCAGTCAGAAATGCCTCCAAGAAAGGAACTGTTGGGGTCTGCATGGCCAGGACAGCAGTAAGCTGGAGATGCAGCATGACCAGGCGACTGCAGTGCTAGAGCAGAAGGAAAAATTGCCCTCCCATTCCACCCCAACTGCTCTTGCGGCTAGAGACCAGGTCATGATATTTGCCATACTAAGAGTTATTACTACGCCTATGGACAGACAAGCTAGACACAATCAAAAATTGATAACTCTATTCGTTTTGTCTTTGCCTTTGTAAACCCTTTATCCTTTTTGTTACACTGAAAAACAATTAAATAGGATTTACCCCCTGGCAGACATAGAACAAAGCCATTTCCAAATCATAGGAAGGCTGCAAAACTTTTCTACAGATTTTGTAGAGCAAAAGTAGAAAACCAAGGGGGTGGAAAGGGTTTACACAGTGCTGAACACAGGGCAGAATTAAACTGAATGAAGAAAATTCCTGGAAGGGTCAATACACTCTCCCTGAACCATCAAATATTTTGGTTCACTTAAGCTGTGTGTTTATGTCGCTATTATTTCCTAAGTTCACCTTGGTAAAAACTGAGTCTGCCTTGATACGAGGAACAACTGAGCAGGATAAAGTGAAAGAGAATGAACAATGACCTTTCCTTCTGCAGAGCCCATTGCCGAGAGAGGCAGGAAGAGATCTATCTGGTAATGTTTATCTGACTAAGGCAATTTACTGGATGATAGCTTTCCCCATAAGATCTAAGGACAAAAATGGCATAATATCAACTCACAAGGGACACACTAATATGAGCCCTAAAATGAAGCCCTCTGTGCTGAACCAACTGTATATTTCACATGTAAGCCATGCCATTGAGATGCTTAATGGTCCTCTGGAGAGCAATAGACCAGTGACAAGAAAAATAAACAAGAGCTAAAGATGAAGATGTCCTTGAACCAAAAGTACTTCACTTTAGGAAACCCAGTAAAGTGAGCAAGAAACTGTGAAGCATAGTTACATTAAAAAGGCAATATTTTTTGTGTCTTCAGTGGGATCATTTGGGTATTTTATACCATGAGTCTCCACGCAATTATGGAGACAGTAGTTTTAGCTCACTCTGTCCTACTGAAAGGTAGAACTCCATCTCCTGACAGGAAAAAGTCTTTCTGGCTGGAGTGGAGGTTTAACCTGTGACCTTCTTTATCTTTTCAGGTATCGGCACCACTGGGCTGCAGTGCCCCTCTCTTCTTCTCCCCTCATGCATGCGCTCCCTGACATTTCAGCATGTCAGTAAAAGTGTTACTGAATCTGACTTTTTACTTTAGAACATTTGATTTTTAACCAACAATTGTTTTGCCAGAAAAGTCCCTGCAAGCACCACATGAAATGTACTAACAATCAGGTTAATCTAATAAACACCTTTATTCTCATGCAGTTCATGGCCACAACATCCCAAGCTAAACAATCTAAAAATACATTCAAAGGTTTGTTGACTTTGTCTTCAAATCGCTGCCTAAATGCATCAAGCCACTGGATCTGGAGTAAATATAATTAAGTGAGCAGAGGTGCAAGGGTATGGCTGGTTTCACAAAGCATGTGCACAAATAAGCACATACAATGGCATCTAACCTCTAACTGGGGTGAAACAGGAAACACGAAATGTCCAGAGGCATAAAATGATACCGTTTTTATAATACCAAGGTCTTCAGTGAAACCAGTTTCTTTGAAGTTGCAGAGAGAAAATGCGTTTCAAAATACTAAAAATTATCTAGGAAGGTAATTTTTTTCTCTAAATTTTGAGTTTTCCATAAGTATTTCAGCATATCTGATTCAAATTTATTAGAGCTTCCCATTCTGTGAGGTAAAATATAACTCCATTTGTCCTCTGTATTTAAAAGTTAAACAGAAGTAAAAGTGTCAAGAGTAGCTTGAGTGGTAGAAAATTCAATTTTTTTTCCTGTTCTGATTTTAAACTTTGAACTTGTGGCTATTCTTAAAATTAAGATATTGATCATTATTTTCAATCAATCATGTTATAGTCCTTATTTTCATGCCAAGGTCTTTTTTTAAGTGTGTTGAAAAGTAATCTGCACTATTACTTTCAATTACAGTTTAATAATTTATGAAATTACTTAGCATCATACCTGCAATATGTCAGACAGGCTTCATTACATTGCAATGAGCTCTGATTTAACACAGTCATTATTGTTGCTGTTAAGGGTTTGTGGGGGAAAGATTCCTGCAACTATATTAATTTTAGCCATTTTAGACTAAAATAAGCAGCTACAGATAAATGACAGAATACAGTGAGGTACTTAAGCATACCTAAGACTGTGCTGTCTCCTCATTGCAAAACTTGCCTCTTGGAATAGCTCCATGTTTTGCACTCAGTTAGGGAAACATTCTCCTAATTTTTACAGCAAATTGTTCTACAAGCAAGGATGAGCTGTGAAAACTCATGAGGAAGGTAAAGACTTGCACAACATTCCCTGGCAGCCAGGACGTGGGCAGCTTAGCTAGCACAAAAACTCCTTGGAAATGTTGATAAGGACATCATCTTCACACAAAGCATGCTCAGCTTCAGCCCTGGCCTTGGGCTGGCCCCAGTGCTGTGGTTACACTGAAATGTGAGTTTATACCTCTGGTGTATGAGACTATCAGTGGTACAAGGGAAAGCAGTGTGCCAAACAACAAGGAAAAAATTATTCAGCTCAATTAAACTTTGAACAAGACAGCATTTGGGAAGCAAGCACATAAGACTTTTTCCTTGGCATTAGTTCTCAAACTTACCTTTAGGTGGCCAGTACTGAGGGTTTGCCAACTTTGAGATCAGGGGTTATTCCAGATTTTGAAATGAACTCAATAAAACAGCTATCAGGGTTTCTCAGGGCATGTCCTGTTTCGCAATGAAATTTTGCAAACACATAGCTCAACCTAAACAGCTCGTAATGTTTATAAATTTGCTTTTGGTTTTCACTGCTAATATGAAAAGCTACTTTTTTCAGGTCTTAGTCTTCCCACAAAAATGAATCTAATTTTCTTGGTCATGTGTATAATGCCAGGCCAGGGAAAGGACCACTTTCTTTCCTGCAGGTATTTTGGGTAGAAATAAAGCAGCAGAAACCAAGCAAAACAAAACCATACTTCATTGACCTGAGATTTCACAAGAAGAGAATTAAACCAAAATGTAACCCTCCCAAACAATTGAAAACAACCTTTACTCCAAAACAGCCTTTACTTCTGACTTCAAGCCCATGGGGCAATATTCTCTTTCGTTTGTATTTGATACAGCTCCAACTGCAACGCATTGGAGAAATAATCAGTATAATTCTTTGCTGTTGCTTTCAGCTCATTACAGTTTTTTTTCTGACTCAAGCGCCTTTGGCTGAAGATGATTTGAGGCATCACCCTGGAGGGCTATTCGGGTGCTGTGCTCTTCAGGAGCCACAGCAGCCTGGCAAGAAGGGAGAGGTTAACTGAGGCTTCTGCTGGGGAGGGAGATGGCTGACTGGCATGTAGAATTAGAGTAGGAGCAAATGTAAGGGGGGAAATGAATCACAGTATTGATGTCTGGAAAGAACAATATTATGACTATATGGATTTAATGACTGCTGGTATCTAGTTCAGTGACAGGTAGTCTCATCTACAGGGACAAAAGTACATAGTGTGCTTCGAGGAGACCTGGAGGCAATCCTTCAACTCAAATCCCATGACAGGATAATATGCTATGGCTTCTTTTATGCTGGAGGTGGCATCCTTTCTAGATCCCTTCTGAGTATGTCAGTTGATGATAACAGCATAATTTGCCTTAGAAATTTTAATTCCCCACACACACACCCTTTTCCTTACAAAGAAGAAAAGCGTGAACAATTCCTTTGAGCTGTCCTGAATAAATACTTTAAGAATATTAAAAATGAGAAGTGGATTAAAGCTTTCTGAGTGAATTCCAAACCATGTAGGGTGCTTTGTTAATTTTAAAAGGAGGGATGTTATAACCTTCAGTGTTCACACTGTGTGATAGACAGGCATCACCAGTGTTAAAAGCAGGCAGAGTATATCTGTGGCTGAAACCAGATGTATAATCTCTTCTGGAACAACATCTGCCTGTCCTTCCTTTTTCCCAGAGTAAATTTAGTGAGGAGCAGGTAAGGCAGTTCTGTGACATCACAGTTGTTCTACAGGAACTCCTGGATGTCATTAGCCGTTGCACTTTGTTTCCTTGTATTTTATATTCAGCATGCATTAGCGGTTGCTTGTTTTGAAGTTCTCCAGGGTATTCTACATCGAAGTTGCCTGGTAGCAGAACAATCTGTGTTCCTCAGATATGCAAGTGACTAATTTTCCATCAATCAGAGATGAGACTTAAATAAATAAAGGTACTTCATGGGGCTGCTGTGCCTAATGATAAGCAATTATATAAAGTCAAATTAAGGCAGTTCTTTGTGAAGGTCCTGTGAAATTGGTTAAGCAAAAAGAATAACTGCACCATTTCAGTGATTCATCCTATTGCTCATTTCAGTGGGAGCATTATCTCAGTTAACTGATGCAATTAATATGAAAATGAGGAAATCATTGTTTAAGGAGATGAGGAGAAAGAGGGGGTCTTAATGCAGCAGCGGTGGAAAAAAAGAGTCACAGAGATGGAAATTTGCATAGGTCAATGGTAATGTAATGCATTTAGCACATATTCAAAGCTTAACTTGCATAGTAATACAGATCCATTAAATTCTCATTATGATGACCTGTGTCCAACACAATTCAATTTTTCTGAATCCTAATGATAAAAAGTTAATTATGTAAGGTGAAAACCTTTTGTACTTGGCCTTAAAATAAAGCATTGAAAGGGCATTGAGACTATCTTTTAGATATGGCAGGTAGTTTCACTTCTGCTTAATTCAATATTTTATTAAGCATGACAAAATCTGAAGTTTGGTTTCTGTGCGCATCACAAATTTTTTATGTAGTCAGTGGCAATAAATAAGCCTTTGTCTGTAAAAGCACAATTTAGTGCCAGTCATATTCTACTTACAAACTCCAGTTACAGATTGCATTTCCAGTTTATGCTGGTTTTCCTATTTTTAGTAACTCAAAAGCCTATCCAAATTTGGGAAAAAGGGGAGAAAATACATCCTTGCCCTTTCAGCACTGTATACATATTCCAGATTTTGTTTGCTTGCCATGTCTTTGAGCCAATGACATAGTGGAGTGCGAGATCCCCAGCAGCTGCTTCTTCTCATTACCTGATTTTCTTCCCACCACAGCTACAGGTGGAAGATAAGAGTCTGAGCGCTGCTCTGCCTCACATCATTTCCTTCCACTTATCCCACATTCACAGATAATGGTCATTCTTTGACTTACTCATCCGAGACAGGGACCAAACGTGCCAGTTTCCTGGTGCGCTGAATCACACTTTGTATTGAGCGGAAGGTGCGGAGATGCGCTAAAATCAGATCCAACGAGGCAGGCTGCCATGTGAACAGGCTGTTCTTCTGAAAAGACAAGCATGCCAGAGCGGCGCCTTCCTCACTCCTTTGCATTAAAGCCACCATACATCACTCAGGCCATGTCAGGTTGTTTTAAATTGTGATTAATTTGCATTTAATAGATGTGTAAGGCACCTTTATTAACATCTGTGTAATGTAAGTCAGGCTTCGTGCAAACGAAAGCCAAGTCCTGTGCATATTATTCTCCTTGTCAGGTTCTTTTATCCTGAAATCTGCATTATACTTGCAGTACATGACTTGTGTTTGTGGAGGCGATCCAAGTCATGACTTTAGCCACCTAACACCAAGCCAGAACTCAGGATTCATTTGACAAAATGCAGACACCTGCAGAGCAGATGTCTGTACCTGAGCTACTCACGCAGGGCTCTCCATGCAGGCAGTGAAGACGCTCAGCCTCAACACTTCGCAGAGCAGATGGCTGCATGTGGTCCTGGGCATGAGCCTGGCCCCAAAGATGAAAAGCTACATGAAAAAAAAAAAACAAAACCTCTAATTCTCTAAACCCAAGCCTGAGATCCAACCTTCATAGCTTAAATTCACAGTAGTTTAAATTGCCACAGTCCCCTGAGCATGCCCTAGTTCTATTTTTTGTCTCCTTTACTGCTTGTCTGGGTCCCTGTGGAGGTAGTGGACCTTCCAGGGAGCAAGTTAAGCCCTCCCAGATGGCACAAGACTAATTCAGGCCCTGCCCCTGTATGAAAAGACAATTCCCCACACACAGAATGGGTATCTGTCAGAGTAGCACCAGTGCTGGAGCAAGGCAGGGCTCAGGCTCATCTCTCCCAAGTTTGCCCATCATATACCGTGATTCAGTTTCTTAGCACCGTGCATGAGCTGCACTTCTAAAGCTATTTCAGTGCCTTTAAATGCAGATAACAAAGGAAAGTGCCAGATTCTGCACCTGGGGCAGCACAGCCCTGGATGTACGGACAGATTGGGGAATGAGAGGCTGGAAAACAGAAAGGGACCTGGGGGTCCTGGTCAGTGGAAAGTTAAACAGGAGTCAGCAGTGCCCTGGCAGCCAGGAGGGCCAGCCCTGTCCTGGGGACATCAGGCACAGCATCGCCAGCCAGGCAAGGGAGGGATTGTCCTGCTCTGCTGTGCTCTGCTCTGGGGCAGCCTCACCTTGAACATTGTGGGCAGTTTTGAGCACCACAATAAAAAAAGATTAAATTATTATAGTGTCCAAAGGAAGGCAATGAAGATGGTGAAGGGCCTTGAGGGGAAGCCATACCAGGAGCACTTGGTCTGTTCAGCCTGGAGGAGACTGAGGGAAACCTCACTGCAGTCACAGCTTCCTCGTGAGGGGCAGGGGAGGGGCAGGCACTGCTCTCTTCTCTGTGGTGACACTGACAGGACCCGAGGGAATGGCCTGAAGTTGTGTCAGGGAGGTTTAGGCTGGATTTTAGAAAAAGGTTCTTCACCCAGAGGGTGTTGGGGCACTGGAACAGCTCTCCAGGGATGTGGTCACTGCACCAACCCTGACAGAGCTCAAGGAGTGTTTGGACAACACTCTCAGGCACATTTTGTGACTCTTGGGGTGCTGTGCAGGGCTGGGAGTTGCACTTGACGATCCCTGTAGATCCATTTCAACTCTGGATATTCTGTGATCGAAAAATAAGCAATGATTAGGAGGCTAAATGTTTTGTTGGTCCAGAATCCTATTAGACAATAATTGATCTCAGTAAAAATTAATTATCTATTGCAGTCCAGTCTTAAGCATCTAAATATTTTTACAGATTTAAGCATATATTCTTCAAAGGTCTACCTCTTTATGGACATTTTTCAGACTACAGTTTTATGTTTTAAAAAAGGTAGAAGATAGATACAGCGCACAAGCTCAAAGGTTATACAGTCATTCTTCTGGCTGCTCTGGATGTTTTCATCAGCCTCCTTTCTGGCAAGGCAGTCACTAACTGACCCCCCATGAGGGTACTTCATGTGCTGCTGGTGAGCAAACAAAATCTAGTTGAAAAATAACTCAGGAAAAAAAAAATCACTCATTAATGCCTTGATTTTAATCTTTTCTGGTTTGTCATTTCCCCACATGAGAAAATTAAGAAGTGCTGGATGAAACCATGTGATCAGCCTAGGAGTGTGTGGAGAATTATAAGAAATGGTTATATATAATTAATTGTGATTAAACCTAGTAGAAAAATAACCTGTAGATCACACTAATCTTGCTTAAGGGCAGCTACTTCACAAGTACCACTCTAATTAATAAGCTTCAGTTAAAGAAGAATCAATAAATACTGCTATTCATAGAAAATGGATATTATGTGAGGAGGAAGATTGGATTTCAAAACAGGTTGGTTTCCTCCAAGCACAAATTAAGATTCTTTTAGGGAAAAGAGAAATACCAGGTAGTGACAAATTGAGGAATAATCCAGTTGAAGTTTAATTGGTTTCATTGTTTATGAAGATCTAACAAAAGCATTTTATCTCAAGCATTGATATTTACCAAAAGAGGAATTCTGTTTCTAAAAACAGAGGAAATCTAATTTTCCACACAAACACCAATGTGTACTGCTAGAAGAACCTCTAATGTGCCATATAAACAAAACAACAAACAAAAACTATGCTGGGAAACCCTAGTGACTACATCTGGATAGCAAGAAATTCGCAGTGTATGAATGGATGGGATAAAACCTCTGCAATTAAATTAATTTTCTTTATTGTGACTGCAATAAAAATCCAAGATATTTCAGAATGGGAAGAGACATTACCTTTTTCTGCAACAAACACAGTGATATTTTGCCAACAAAAGAAGATTCCTGAAGCCTGTTCTGTGATTCCCTGCAAAGAGTGTCGAAGCTAGCCAGGTATTTTTCTCTTATCACCTTATAGTATTCAGGTCAGTCAAGGACAACAAACTATTCCAACACGCCAAAGCATTCAGGAAGCTTTTCACAATGTGCCCACAGCACACTGGTTCTTTAGTGCTCACCAGCTTGCACTGTAATCTGCAGTTGTTCTTACACAGAATAACATCCAGGTCCATCTGTATTTTCCACACCTGTTAAATATCTGTGATCATCAAAGACCCCAAATGGATTTGCCTCCCCTAACTTCATGGGTCTGAAATTAATTTGTCTACACTCCTTGTCTGTGCTCTGTCTTTTATCAGACAGATTCCTCTAGAGTGGTATTCAGATCACTTATCTCAGGCCCCCAGTTTAGAATTAGATTAATTGCTGCCTGTGAATGTCTTTCCCTCTTCATTGATGAGGTGACTGGCTTAGACTAGATACACAGGTTTTGATAGTTAAACTTGGGTGACATGATTCACATGCTGAGTGCCTGACAAAAGGAAACAACAGCAAAATTCAAACCAACCCTACCTTGCATTTTCACATTGCTACAAATACTAGAAAATTATGTAAAACCTTGGCATGAGTCCACATTCTCGTATTTCCTTAGCTCCTGATTCTGCCATAATGAAATCCATACAGGCTCCATGCAGAATTTTCAAATGCAAAAGAGGTAACGTTATTATTTATATTACAGGACCAGTAGGCGAGACAGACCATAAGTGTCTAAGCAAACCCTCTGGAACTGCCTTTCTTCCAGTTCCTTCAACAGCTGCCCTCTGTGGCCCTAATCCCAGGGAGTTTGTCCTGCCTGTAGATACAAAGAGTTTAATTCAGCCATTGGAACCAACTGGATTTAAAACCTACTTGGAGGTGAGGGGACATGTCCAAAGACTTGGATGAGACCCACTTCTGTTTCTAACACGACCAGTAAAACAGAGCTGAAAGATGCTGTCTCCTATTGCCACTCAACAATGCCAGGCAGTGCCTCTTGTGCAGCGCTGTAACCTCTCCCCTGCTACCTGCCAATACCCACCCTGGGAAATCAAAGCCCTTGCAATCAATGATTTTCAGGGCAGCATCTTGTATGTCATAAATAGAGCATCTAGGTTTCTAAAATAACAACTTGCCTCACTACTGAAGTCCTAGAAAATCAGGGAATACAAAAATGGCATCTTGCCAGGCTGTCAGTTCCCGACTTTGTTCCCAAGCTTTTGCTGTTGGCAAGAACACATCCCTCTGCTGCAGTGATCCCTGCATAAAATTTAAGTAATCATCCTGATAGTTTGCTAGACTAAATTTTGCTGGATGTTCATACAAGAATGTGAAAAGCTATTTTTGTGCAACAATCTTGTTCTGTTCTAACTCCACCGAGATGAGGGTAGAGAAATGGGGGAAAAGTTGCTGCTGTGGGAGAGGCAAGGGGTCTTAATATTTCCCTTGCACCAGTATAATGCAGCTGCTTCTTTTGATAGCTTTAATGCAGCTCCTTCTAATTTACATTGGTGTAAGTGAAATCAAATAAAACCCATTATGTCTCTGAACCCCAGTAGACAATCAATGTAATGAAGACTTTTACAACCCCAATTTCTTTCTGTAATAGCAAAGAAACAATATGGGTTTACAGAAGGGCCAGGCTAAAGATAAACCTCCCCTCCCTTCTCTTTCTCAGGCTGCAATCATAAGGATCTAAATGGCCATTTGATTGTGAAGACTGAGGTCAAGAAGGACAACAAAAGATCAAGTGAGAGCCTGAGAGCTCAACCTGGAGATAATCTTGAAACTGAAAAATGCTCAGTGCACAGAAGATCATCTACCAATTATGCAAAGATATAGAAAATCAGAACATTAATTAAGACTATTTTATTACTTTATTAATAATGAAATCAAATTGAGTTATAATAATTTAGAATGGGAAGATGATTTCTTTGTATTGTTAAATGACTTGTTTCAATTTTACTACTTCAGAATTGCAGTAAAAATGTATTTCACAAAGAATAGATAGATTTGTATTAATTATATAATAGGGGAACACTCAAAGCACTTTTAAAATAATGGACTCTCTAGACTTGCTTCAGACTCTTTTCTCGTGTTTCAGACTCTTCTCTCTGCCCTTTTTTCTCTATTTCTCCTTTCCTAGCACTGTCATCTTCATTGTGAGTTGGCAAAACCCCCACCATTTCTGGTGCCAAAACCTCATCTGCAGCTCTGCAAGTTAAAACAGTCTGTCTGTAACTCCCTATTTCAGCACTTTTCTGATCTTCTCTGAAAAAAATTAAGATGGATTCTTGTCTGGAGAATCTGCAGCAGAACTCAGGATACCTCCACTGGATTCAGTGCAGCTGTCAGCTTATCCCAGATGAAAATTGCCATTATCCATTCTCTTCTCCTCTTTATTTTACCTTCTTTGGTAGAATTTTTCACTCTGCTGCTCTATTTAATGTAAGAAGTGTTGTAGGGACACTGATTATATGAAATATGTGATGTGAGACGAACTATATTCTAAACAGTCAAGATGGTGATGATCCTTCCTTCCATGCATATACCCCTGAGCCAGTGGAAGTGGCTGTGGTAGAGAGAAGTCAGCTCTCTAACACAGGAGCAGCTCACTTGTGTTTGCAGACAGAGATTTGGTTTTCTGGCGCTTACCAGTGACTTGTCTTACAGTACGAATTGGCACGAGATGAAGGCATCTTAAAAGCCATGACTTTCACAGATGGCTTGGAGTGCCCTTTTTGACTATGCAGTGCAGGAGCATCCCAGATGAAGTGGTTTCCCCTAGCACTACAGCCTGGAACACAAGTAAGGGAAGAAGGTACCTCAGAAAGGGTGGCAGCATTGTGGCCAGTCCCCTCAGCCCACAATTTTACCTGTGCAAATGAAGAAAGAGAAAAAATCATCTCTCCAGTGATGAGACTCAAGTGCTCTGAGGAAAGAGATTTCCTGATTCCCAGAGTTGCATTTCTTCTGAAATGAAATGCTATCTTCACTCACAGTCTCCTGCATCTACTTCTGCAATTCATTGCAGATGTTGAAATCACCGTTCTGTTTTCACACTCAAAGATGCTCTAATCAATATCACTGGAAATGTCATTTAACTTTTCCCTTGGACGAAAGGTGATGCTGACATTCTACTTTTCCTGAGTTTCCCAAAGGAATATTTAATCTCTGCGACCTTGCAGATATTTAAGGAACCCTTCACAGGATAACACTGTATTGTGACAGACAGCAGGGACTTTCTCACAGACAGCATTTTGCCAAAATGGACCAGAGAAAACATCTGGATTTGGATAGGAAATAGTAATTAAAAAGGAACACATTGTTGTTCATCACTATCTCTCAGTGAAATATTATTATTTCTGCCCATTGGAAACAACATTCTCGCATTTCTAAAGCAAAAATACCATGGCCTATGAATCTGACAGTGGGAAACTGTGGTGGTAAAAGCATCTCAAATTTACATGTTGCTGAATTGAAGACCGGACCCTGCCAACCAGCAGTATGTTCCCCTTCATAGCTCTTGTCTCCTGAAAGGAATGCGAGGTGCTCTGTGGATGTGCTATCACATCCAGGGATCAATAGGGATGGCAGTCACTGGAGCTGCATCTGAAAATCTCTGGCACAAGTCTCCAGGGAAAGCTGCTTTGCAAAGCAATAGGAAGGGATAGAGGGGTTAAATGGCAGAGATCAGTGGGACCCTCGTGAAGCTGCTTTGGTTGGTCAGGTGTGGGCACAGCAGAAAGCAAAATAAATTAAACTCCTCCAGCTGTAAAATAAATATGAAACAGCAAGTGAATTTGTGCACTTCATGTCTCAGTGAGCAAAGCTTAATTCCGTAATTATTACCTCTATTCTACCCACTGAGATAAAGAGCAAGTTAGGAGAGATAATCAGGTTCTAAAACACTGTGCCCTCTTGAATTCAGCCAAATGTAACAGTTAGCAATTGTTCCAATACTGATGCACTCTCTTGAAAGATCTATAATAATGTAATATTTTCTATTTTGCAATTTTATATGTCAGTAGCAGGTGAAGAGATGCTTCATTCTTACTTATTTTTTTAACCCACTTTTCATTGCTTATTCAAATGGTTGAACTGCAGAACCATGCATCTATTGCACAAAAGTTTGGTTAAGTATCCTACATTACATTATTCTAAATATTCATATTGTTTTAATTTGATATAAATTGTGCTAATACCACCCAGATGTCATCTTGCATTCACAGTCTTTAGTTACGTCAATGGCAGATCACATTAGGATTGATCATAAAATTCCCTGGTTTCACAAAAGCACTCTGTACATGCAGCTACTCTACAACACAAAAGGGGGGCAGGGAGGTCCTTTTTAGGCTTTTTTCAGAATGAAAAGAATAAAAAATATCAATACAATAACTCTAAATTCTACTTGCAGTCAGATTATGCATTAATTATTCCATGACCCCTAAAAGTGCCTGATAACTAAATAACGTTCTAATCATTTGTTTCAGCACTTCAAGATTAAAATTTATTCATTCAATACCTGCGCTAGATAAAAGCCAAAAAAAAAGGAAGATATTTGATTTGGGTTCATACAATTAAGAAGGGTATCAAGGAAGCTGATCTGTTCCTCCCTCTTATCTTGTGCCTTTCTTCATGAAAAAGAAAAGAGCAGCTAAGGAATGAAAGTCTGACTGAATAGCATCTAAACTTAACACAAAGAGGAAGATTGTCAAGTTCACACAGGAGGATGTCAGCCAGCAGAGCGAGCTACCGCAGCAGCCGGGCAGCAAGTCAGCTGGCACAGCTGAATTTTGGAGAGGTGACGCAATTCTGAGCATGAACAAACTTGTTGCCGCAGTAGACACCTCTCCAAAATTAGTTGTGACTGTGTTGTGTGCAGGGAAAGGACACAAGGAGGAAAGCGTCTCACCTCAGTGGCCGTAGGTGACTGGACAACTGCTCATCACTTCCAGGCAATGGCCACATAAAGGGGTCAGTGTCCCCAGCTGCCTCAGCAAAACCGTGCCAATTATTGGTGCTCAGAGCAGCACAAGGAGCTTCTTGGTGAGCTGGCTGGAAGAGGAATGAAGTCTGAAAAGGCTTTATGAGCACACCAGAAGTGGATCCGCAGAGTAAATTGCCCAGTGCTGCACAATGTACGTCTCAGTGTTTGACTTCAACTCAACTCTAGGCTGACCCTGTAGGTTCAGCTCTACCATGAGTATGGGCAAGGTGTGTTTTGGGAGAGCACTTTACAGTTTAATTTCATTGCAAAGGAACCCATTTCTGTATGCCCCAAGTTCACTCTGTGGTATTAATCCAAGTGAATGGAATAGGAACAACTGGGAAATACAAGCTAAAAGGACGTATAGGTTTCAGGATAGACATCTTTAAAGTTATTTTAAATATTAATTAATCCAAATGGCCAAATGAAAAGGCATTAGTTACCTAGTGCAGGGTTGAGTAGGAGATATTTCCCAAATGTTCTCCTCAGCACAGTAAGAAAGCTTTTTTAATTTCACCTTCTGGTTGATACACACCGGAGTCAGATAACTCTGAAGTCTCGACTTGTTCTTTTGCTCAGTGCTTCCTTTCACAGATTTTCCAGGATTTTCCTGAATGAAGACTGAAGCAGACTTCCCCAGGCTTTACCCACTAGCTGCCCAGGGCCTCCAGCTGTGGAGACATAGACTTTTTTAGAGAAATTCACAGCACAGGGAGTCAGAAGTAAAATAAAACTAAAATCAACACAATGCTGACGATCAGATCACCCAGTTATAGTGAGGGTTGTGAAGGCTTCTCCTATTGCCTGGGATTACAATCTGCAAGCCTGGAGCTAAATGTTTCTACCTGATTTGCAAAGAGAAAAAAGCAAGGGAGGTTCCACCTCACAGGATCTGATAATCCAATTAGATTATCCCTGCAATGTCAAAGAGCCAAGTTCAAACCACTCTTCTGGATGATTTCATTTTTGCCTCCTCTATGCTGGGGAGTCCTCCTGTGGGAGTTATTCTTTGTGCACACAGCATTAAAGATTTAGCAGGGACTGAGACCTCAGCTTCCTAGACCTCAGCTGAGTACACTTACCAGGGGGTATAGACTCAGTCAGACTAATTATTACTTAGAATTAACCTGAATTGAAGGGAACCAAGCAGCTCCAACAGGAGGGATACCCATGGAGAATGGCTGATAGCCATTTTCCTGGCACATCGGACATCAAAGCCTACCTAGAAAATAGAAATTTGACTCAGGACTTCCCCTTTCCCAGAAAGCATTAGGTCAGTTTGGGAGGCAAGGACTGCAAGCCACAGGCCACAGGTTACCTTTGTATTCCTAATACCTCAGGAAATGTTGTTAAAATGTGTGTGGGAATGGCTATTCTGAGAAAACAACTGTAGGCCTGTATGGACAGAGGATGAGCTCCAGGTGAGGTGATGGAGTGTCTGCGCCCAAGTGCACTCTCCCACATTTTGGGTGACTCTAGCCCTGCTGTGCAATCCAGGCTGCTGCTCAGCAAATAAACAGAGCAAACGAATTGGACAGAAATCAAATTCTTGCCTCAGTAATGATACAATTCCCCAAGGTGACTGGTGCTGTCAGTCATTTCAAGATTACAGGTTTTCAGGACAAAGCAGGTGGACGAATATGACATCAGTGTAAAACCATCGGTACCTGCTCCCTGCTGCATTGTTGTGCTGACAGATATGAATTTCTGTCATAAGCAGAGTTACAGAAACAGGTCGTGCTGACAGGACAATATGTATATTTTGTGGGAGAAGATAACAGTGCCTAAAACATGGTCCTGCTCTTTCTTTAAATTTGAGTGATTACACAGATAATCTCATGTCTCTTTGAATCACAGTTTACAGGTCCTCACATCATTTGATGATAGCAGGCACTGTGTAGTTCTACCCTGGTGGGTATTTTCTCCCTGGCATATGTTGAAATTCAAATTCAGTCCCTGCCCTGTGCAAAAAAACCACTAGATTATGAACCAGAGCTGTTTATTTGCCATTATCAGCTGACAATGAAGACATGTTAAGAATTTTCGATGTATGGAATATAGCCAATGCACTCACATGTCAACTCTGCAGTGGAGACAAAACCATTCTGAAAAATTGCAAGTTCTCCAATGACTTTCTGTTATATTTATATTTTGTGACTTTAACATTTTTATGCATTTCCATTTCTCTTCTAAGTTTTGAGAGAAAATTATGAGATCACAGAAGGCAGCTGCTTCAGAAATCAGGAAATCTCAGTAGCTGAAAGAAGGAGCTTTGTTGTGTGATGCATTCAGCTTTACTTTCAGACCCAGAAGTCTGAAACAGTGTGGGATGACTTTGGACTTCTTCATGCTGCTTATTAAAACTTAGTATAAGCTTTGTCCCATTTTGAGATTCTTCTGTATTAGGGCTGCTGAAGTATTAGGCAGCTATAAAATCTGCCATATAAAATTTCAAGTAATATAAATCACTTGCATATAAAAACCTGTATTAATGTAACCAAGGTTACAAACAATAATGTTTAAAAATCAGGAAATAGCAAATTTATAGCAAGCTCAGACATTAATTCTCTTCAATTTGCTCTATTATGTGGATTACAGCACAGGATTTTTCTGCCTGTTATTTTATTCCATCTTTATTCCCAATGACTGCTATAAATTAAGAGCATTACAGCAAATTATCTGTAATCATAAGACTACCTATTTTTCCCTCAAATAAAATAGTATAATCCTATAAATACAGCTGGGCGTGCAGGCATGCACTTGATTTCTCTTGAACAGAAAACTCTTTAATTAAAAAAATCCTAATCCAAGATAGAATGAAAACCACAATGATAAGAGAAAATAAATTCTGAAAGAAAATCAAATTGCGTGGGTCTTTTAGCATTAAAATTAAACCATTTTATCTGGAATTTGACTTCCTGGAGGATGTTGCAGTTGCTAGAATTTAGTGAAAAATGCATTTCAATACACTTGCAGAACACAGAGATACCTGCTCTGTCTGATGAAGTTTCTGAGCAGAAGGCTGTGAGAGGTTGCTAAAATGTTCTGTGAAAGCACTGCAAAGTGTTTCCTGTAGGTGGCAGTTAAATTTTTCTCGAGATAAGTGATGTCACTGTTGCCAGAGACAAGACGCAGAGCTCCAGTGTCCTTGGGTGGGATTGGTGTGCTCCTCCCATGGAATCAGTAATGCTGGCCTACCATAACTTTCTGATACTTGACATTTCATTAAATTAAAGCAATTAGGGGCAAAAAGCAATCAAAATACCAGAGTCGTTCTGTGCAGAAAAGACCAGAACACTCCCTTCTCAATTAGTTTTCTGCAGCAGAATGGCAAAGCACTTTCCAAAGTTAAAGTGTTAGACCAGGGAGCATCTCACATCCAATGCTCTCTATCAGCTTTGGTTCATAAACCCAGCAATTAGCAATACAAAAACTCGTGGAGTGAGACAAAAATTAACAACATTTTTGTTTGTATGGGACTGGATTTCCTTTGATCAATGTTTGTAAATGCCTGGAAATGACATAAAAAGTAGAGAGAGCTGTGAAACTTCACAAATAAATTTTACAAGCTAAGGCCAAAATTAAAACTAATCATATGTTTTTAAAGAAAGAATACCCAGATTTAAAACTCTACTTTCATAATCTCTCAAAGACAAGTTTTGCAAAGGGACTGGATCTGCCATTCATCTGCATATCCATTCTGAAACATGAAACTACGGACCATGGATAGATGGCAATGTACATGCACAAAATTGTGCAGATTTTGTAGCAGTGGTTTCAATTATAGTTACAGCGTATTAGGACAAAAAATATGCTTAATACATTTTTAAAAAATGGAAATAAGACTTAAACATCTTAGAGTATCAAAAGTAGAATGCATTAAGCATTCTAAATGGAGAAACACTTTGGAGAGTTTTCATTTTATTCTTATTACTTTTTGTCTTGTGGACTCTGCAGAAGATGTGAATATTTAGGGATCTCTAGTATTCTGCTTTAGTCATTATTGATGAGTGCTTACAATTCTCCAGGTGGAAATAAAATGGTATACAATAGCCAGTGCCATTGTCACATCACTGGATAAGGAACTTTCCATTTCCAGAATTCAAAAGTGTTATAAATGGATGACAGTCCAACTTTCCATATGCAAGGATTTAAGAACTTGAAAAATATGTAGGGTCCTCTCATTGAAGAATAATAGCATTACAGCTAGTGGAGAATCAGAATGTTCTGTTAGAGCTATTGGGGAAATTATTTCAGCTATAAATGTTGAAGGAAAAGAACAAAGAACATGAACTAATGAATATTAAACTCTCTATGCACCGATAGAGCTGTGCCTCATAGTGCTATTGGCCTGGCCCCAGCAAATGCCATCTTAAAGATAAATTTACACTCAGTTGCCCAACTATGTTTCTCTAGCAGGTGATGATGAAAGAATGAAAATGTAGCAAGTTGCTGTCAAAACATTATTCAGATGCCCACCTTAAAGGGTTCCTACTGCACTATAAAAGAACAAAAGCAAGAAGTAAAATGGTTTTCGCTTCAACCCAAGCTGCCAGACTGATTCTGGACTTGTTCTACCCACTGTTTCAAATGAAATGTATTTTTAAAAACCTTTGAAAAATAAACATGTATACAGGCTTCCTTTGACTTGAAGACCAGTGGCATTCCTCGGGGCTGACATTGGGACTGGCACTGTTTAACATATTTGATGGTGACATGGACAGTGGGACTGAGAGAACCCTCAGCAAGTTTGCTGATGACAGTTGTGACAACAATGCTTTTTCAGGCTTAGAAAAAAAGGTGATACTCTAAAGACAGGGAAAAAATCTTTCATTAATACAGCCAAACCTTAGACATCAAGAAGAAAACAAATAAGCAGTTGACATTTTACACTTTTCTGGGTGAACCCCTGTGTATAAAGAACCCACAAATAAAAATTTCACATCCATTTTTAACTTCACTTTTTTAGGTGCTGAAACTTACTGAAGCAAAAATAAACCAATGAACTAAAGCAGAAGAAAGCAGACTGAAGTTGTTAACAGCTAACAGCATGGGTGTTGCCTAAGGCCAGAAATAGCTGATGGATGATACGACAACAGTCAGCAGACAAATCCTCATTACAATTGTAAATTTTGTGTCCCAAACAATTTACTCTCTTCACTATCATCCCTACACTCACTTTTTGCAGCAGCTGCACTGTCACTTTCCAGTGCTGGCATGGCTCTCTTATTCTGTATCCCTGGCACAGACCATAAGCCCTGAGATTGCCACTGTCAAAGTAAAATGATGGGTTTGGAGGAGCATTGTGGCAGAGGGACCAGAGGTAATGTCCAGATGTGCACTGGCCAACCTACAGCATGCTGACAAGGAAGGCTGCCCACTGGAGGATTTTCTGGGGAAAATAAATAGGGGCATGAAGCACCTGCCCATGAGCAGATGCAGCATGCATTCCATATCCCTTGGAAGACAGAGGATACACAGCCACGGTGGATTTGGCTGAATTGTACTCCCATGAACTTAGTTCACAGACAAAAAGTCTTCGAAAGAATACAATGGTATTTAAACAGAAAGCTGATGGAAATATTATGCACCCAGAAAAAGTTACAAATAAGTTTGATCCCAAAAAACCTTCCTCTTGGCTGTCGATGCATATAAATATGTGGTCATGTGCTCTTCTCCACCCAACACTTTCTTACATTTAGTCACACAATTAAAGCCTGTATCAAAAAGCAGGCACAAAGGCATAGGAGCAAAGATGCCTGAGCAATCTTTACTTCTCCTTCCCTTAGAATCTGGTGGGTTTATTTTCAGCTTAAAGGATACTTTTGGTGTGTAGGATCAGTACTGCTCATGCTACAAATAGGTGAAACAGAATGCAACATGCAGAGCTAACTCCCAGCCTGCTGTAAACTCGCTGGAGCCACTGCACTAACAGAAGTTGCAAACATAGTCTGCATATAAACAAAGAATGTTTTTTTCTTGACTCATGTATATTCTGGCTGGGCACTGAGACAGAACCAGTTCTACAGGAGAAACTTAACTCCCCTTCCTTTAAAAGTAAAGTGGCGAGGGTAACTATCTAGCTGCTTGATTAATGAAAATAGTCTTCAGTGTGAAACCTATGACTAACATGTTCAATAGGTCTCTCTTTATTGATAAATTACCATATATCTCCAAGCATGCTATAATTAGGTAATAGGGCAGAGCTGTAAATCTAATTCAATTTTTATTGATGTACCTCAGCTTTGTATCCCATCCTGTGGGACCAAAGCAATGGGTTGGTTTTATTCCTTTCTAATTTTAGAGAAATATATCCACTGCACTCAGAAATCTTCTGCTGAGTGCATTAAACAGGGAACCCATTACTCTTGCACCATTTTTTGTTACTTCTTCACCTCTTTCTGTTTGTTCTTGTCTTCTAAGAGCACATGAAATAGAAACAAAATAGGAAGGTACTTTCTCACTGCTTAGATGTTGCTGTCTGAACTTCTATTTCCCATTTTATTTGAGCTTGGATTCAGCTCACCTATAAATTCATTGATATGTTGTATCTGTCAGACACACAGAGAACTGCCTCTGAAAGAATGGGCCATCTCAGCTTATTAAGGTCCTAAACAAAAAGGTATCAACTTCACTGTTCCAGCTGGGAAGATTGAGTCTCCTTTTTGGTTTTGGGTTATTAGCCTTCGATTTATAAAAAGTGCTACCATTTGCTCATATGCTCAGCAAGGTAACTTAAAAAAAATTAAAATTCACTGGTGGGATCTAATTATCTCATCCTGCATGTTATTTTGCACAGTTCAGGATGAGGAAAAAATAAAATAAAACAAAACAAAACAAAACAAAACAAAACAAAACAAAACAAAATAAAATAAAATAATTAATAAAGGTTATCAAAATTTGCACATTTGAATAGAAAAGTTACTGATCCAGATACCCCTCAATTTATTTAATATGGCAGAAATAATGTTCAGAATAATTTTAAAGGTGAAATGCAAAGCTGAAGCAAACTTTTTTCTAATCCTTGTTTTTCATATTGCCCCAAACCCATGAACCAAACTGTATTTGTCACTCAGTTTCCCTCTTCCAGTGGTTCAATTAACAAACATTTTCTTCATTACTATCCATGGTTCTCTTGCCTTTTTCTGTGCTTTTCTCTGCCCACAGCCTAATCATCTCCCCAGGTTGCTCTGTGGCTAATTAGGGTCAGACACTATGGCAATGTAAAGTGATTTATTTTGTGGACTTGAAAGAAGCCAAGACAGTGCCACACACACCAACCAGCTGAGAACCAAGAACTCTGTATGTCTCTTTTTCTCAAGCACTGAGCTCTCATACAACACCAGGATTCTGGGCATTAAGTTTCAAGGAAAACATCAAAAAGGTAGTTCGACTGAAGTAGCCTCTCAAATATTACAATATATTGATATTTCCTTACAAAGGCAGGTTCCAAAATTGAATTTCTGAATGTCTAAGTTCCCTCTGAGAATTGGATGGAAATAATTTTCCTCTCTTGCATGAGTGCAAAGAGGTCATTTTAGCAAAGTTTGTAACACCAAATATTTAACTATTCCTTCCTATGACAGTGAGCAAGCTGAAGACTACTCAATAAAACTGTATTTCTTCAGAAGTCTGCAGATATTCTGATACTATTTCACTTCAAATATTGATTTATTGATTTCTCTGAGTTGTCTGTTGCTTTTCCCTTATTCCTTGCCTATTACTCTTTGGGAGTCTTGCATATTTTTCCACCAAGCAGTTAAGTCTAGGGGTTGATTCACAGATAAGTCAGACTTTTTGAAAGCTGAGGCTGTTGGCCATCAAACTGTCTTCAACAGAGCCACCAAAATTGTGTTCCCTTCTGTTGCTATGTCTAACTACTTGTGCACAGAAATACACACTCCTTGAGTTATGAGATGTCGGAAGGCATCAGAGAAAAGGATTACATGTATTAATAAGAAGCTGCTGACAAGATGGCCAGTGGCAGAAAAAATCACCCTCTCACATATAAGACATAGGGAGCTGGATTTTACTTGCTGGATAGAAAGGCATATTAAAGATAAGAAATAATTTTT
Organism: Origma solitaria; assembly: GCA_013397895.1. NCBI lineage: Eukaryota > Metazoa > Chordata > Aves > Passeriformes > Acanthizidae > Origma > Origma solitaria. The sequence goes on along the minus strand of VZRL01003979.1, from coordinate 684,725 downwards.
ATATGCCATTTTATGATCCAGATTCTATTATTTCAAGACTTGTAAACTGATAAACAATAGCAATAAGAGAGGACTGGACATTTTGAATATTTATTATGGGGGGGTTATGTTATGACTTTCTTAGTTTGCAGGAATGTATGTTATACTTTCACTGTGAGGTAAATCTCAGCCTTTGCCTAATTTATGGAAAGATAAAAACATCACTGGTTAGAACCAGCAAGATTTTTCAGAAGGCAACACTATAAATCCACAAAACTGCATACTTTTTAATTTACAATACTAGATCATTTGGGGGAAAAAAGGCTGCTTCCATCTGGTCAGCATCTGTTAAACTCCATGTTACTACAGGATATGATACATATGATTTTTTTTTGCTCTAGTATTTGCTAAGTTTGACCCAATTTAATTTCAAAAAGCAAGCAGATGCACCTATTAGAGAGAAGAGAGTGAAAGAGAAAATCTTCCTTTTACCTAACCTCAGAGATACCTGAACATCTCTTGAATGAAACACAGATTAATTACTTGGCCCTTCTGCATGTTGATCCCAATTCTCTTTATTTCAGTTCTCAAGGATGCTGTCCTTTGATGGAAACCACTATGGAATAGAAGACATTTTGTAGCCTTTACTTATTATTAGCTGATTTTATTTGCCAATGACTATGCAACATACTTTAAAATTTCTTTAGTCAAGGAGAACTCTCTCAACTTGTGAGACAAACAAGAGACAAGATGGGAAAACTGGTGTGCCCAGGATCCCATGCTAGGCGAGGAGCAGTCCATATGTCCCAGCTCAGTCCTCTGTCCCCTCACTCAGGATTTCTGCTCATGGTGGGGTACAACTAAGTGAACAGCTTACAAGCCAGTGTTACTGATCTTATATCTGTGACAAAAACCACGAATTAATCACAGCAGTAAGCAATGCCAGTTTTACTTGTTAGCATCATCTGATTTCCATAATTGTTAAACATCCAACTTAATCTTTTGTCGCTTCAAGGATTGTAAAGTTTACTCTTTAATAAAATACAGGTGACAGGAGATATATGTGAAATACACGTCTGCTATATTAGCAGAGGTATCAGTGGGTTCTCATCATGGCAAAGCTCTAAATCCTTTTTTTATATGAAATGCATTTTCATCCGAAATACATCATTATCCTGTTTTTTGGGTCACTTTCACCTATTTCATACCATTGTTACTCCACTTTCTCTGGGGAATCACTACTGATTTGAAGCAATAGTAGATAAATATGAGGCCATACCATACCTCAAAATTACTTGAAGTTTCCTTTATTTCATGGAAGTTTGATTTAACATTAGATCAAGCATCTCTTGAGATCTTTTCATAAAAGTGAAGTTCTGCTGAAATATCATGTTTAGAGATAATCGCATGCCTTAGAAGTCACGGATTATGTGTATCATGTAAGATATTAAACCTGTCAAGATGTTGTTTTTAATACGTCTTTTAGTTAAGACCATGTCTTGACATGAATTATTCCTAGCATAGTTTCTCACACACTGGTTCAGCAAGCAATCATCCACTACATCCATCATTTCTGTTGCTGTCTCACCATATGTCTCAGAGGGGTGTAGGGGGGAAGTTTCCAGTTAACCTTTTTTTTTTGTATTTGGTATGCAAATCACTTAAAATTGAATGATGTGGCAATTTCAAGCAGTACTGTCTTAAGAAAGACTGGCGTTTCAGTTCTGAGCTAAGTTTGATAGGTTTACTGGGTGGTTTGTTTTCTTTTCTGCTTGCATCTTAACAAAATTTTACAGCTAGAAAAAATTCTCATTATAATCTCCAGCCTATTTCCTCCTCAGAGATATGCTTGCAAAAATTGGTTTTATATTATCTTAGTGAAAGGCTTCTGCTTGTAATATTTCAAACCTTCATCTGTCCTTGGCTGCCATGACATCCATCCATCTGACAAAATGGGGGGGAAAGAAGTGCCAGGCTCTGAGTGAATGCTCCTTTAAGTGCATTTGTTAGCCAGGCATGAAGGATGCCGTGCTCTCTGAGGCTCTGCTGGGATCTGCAGCCACGCAGGTCCTGTGAGTCCCACGGGCATGGGGCAGGGCAGTGAGATTTGGGGTATATTCCAACCACGGCGCTTCAGCTTTGAGCAGAACTCTGCTCTCATCAGCTCTGCGTGAATCCACACAACAGTGGCACTGGGTAGGTTGCTCCTGGCTCGCTGAAGATGCATATAATGAGATAAACAATGGTTTGTTAAGTTTCAGATTAATTTCCTAACCTCACAAAAAGCTCTGCATAGTGCTGCTCGATATTGGGAATTGTCCAGCCGTAAATGCACATCAGTAAAGCAGAGAAGGCTCAAATCTAGGAAATAGAGCAGAGCCTGAATAAAATCTTTGAACAAAACCAGCAAGGCACTAAGACCCACATTTCTCAGCTGTATAAACCAGGATGTTTGTGCAGTCAGGCCTCAGCTGTACACAAAACAAGACAGAGATGGGGAGAAGGAACATTATTAATTTTTATCTGAGTTTTTTCTGAAAGGATTGTGCTGTGCATAGACTACCAGCGAGTCTCTCAGGCTGCCTACAGTCTCTTTTTCTGTAGGTAGTAGCAGGGATGCACAGAAGTTATTGCCACCAACAACTGGTTTTGATTTCATACTTTGCAATTAAGACATTTATTAATATATTAAAAAATATTTTAAAAGCAGCTCTTTGTTTTGTGGGATCAAAGGTCAATTTGGAGCTTAGCTTATAAGACACATACAGCAGCTTATTGAGTATGTTTTCATCTTTCCATTCAGCAGGAAAAGCTTCATACTTCTGACAAGGGCTCCTCCTATGCAAAGCACTTATGTACAATCCAATTAAATAAAAAGTGGAAACAGAGATCATAGGGTCAGATTTTTTTAATATACTTTCCGGTGATTTTTTCATATAAAGGCATTCAGAAGGAGCCTGGTGGAGGGGTGGAATGTAGATTTCCTTCTGCCAGGTGACTGTACAAACTGTTAGATGACGCAGTCATATTTCCTCTTGGTGCCTGATTGATCTCTTTACTTGAGAAGGGTTTTCTGCGCAGTGGAACAGCTTCAGTCAGAGACACAACAGATACTTTCTGCCCCCTCACACCCCACTGCAGATCCTGTACCAGCATCGGTGCAGTTGGGCCTCTCCTGTGGGGGAAAGGTGAGAGATTTCGGATTGAGCCTTTCCAGGCAGGAAGGTGAGATGGAGTATCTAAGACTCTTCACAAATGATCCAACTTTTGCTGTAAAAAAAAATAAAAGACAGAACAAAACTAAACTAAACTAAAACAAAAAAAACCAACAACAACAAACAACAACAAACAACAACAACAAACAATTCGCCATATAATATCAGGCAGCTGTGGAGTTTAGATTCCTCCATACGTAAGTGAGAGCCAAGAAAACTACTTTGAAATTACAGTTCTCATTATATGGGCTTTAGTTTTGCTGATTTTAGGCACCTATATAATTTTTTTTTCAGGAGATCCTTACACTGTGTCCTGGAAAGCAGTCCCATTCATTCCTGAGCAGAAGAGCTATAAATGCTACATTCCCCACAATTCACAGAGAAGTGGCTGTTTCTCAAGCTGCCTGGATACTATCAGTGACCAAATTTCTCAGCTGAGGATATTTCTGTTATTCAGAAACAGGAAGTCTTGTGATTGAGTGCCTGTGAGAGCCATTTTATCCAGCATAAAGTAGTTCTTTGGAGCTAAGCTGTACCACTGCACCCAGCAATTATAAAGGTATTTCCCTTGCATACTGATATTTTGAAGCTAGGCCTGAATGCTCCTGAGTCAGAGTATGGAGCTCCAAACCTCTGCATCTTCATTAAAATATTACTTTCTCCTTCACACAAAGAATATTTGGTTCTTGAACAGCTTCTCTCCACAGGCACGTGCCTGAGCCCTCCCTCCCACTCTGTTCACTGAGCCACAAACAATCCTGTTAGGGAGCTGTAGCCCAAAAACTGCTGACCCAAATTCCTGTGGGCCACACTGATATTTAGGTCTCTAAGTATTTGCCTTTCAGGTGTAAGGCAGGTAGGTCCAGAGCAGCCTGAGGCAGTGGTGTTTTCTGCCATGGCACCCCATGTGAGATGCAGGAGGAGGCTGCACCAGAGAACCAAAAAATCATAGATTTGTTCAGGTTGGAAAAGGCCTTTAAGATCATCAAGTCCAACCACTAACCTATTACTGCCACTAAACCATAGCATCACAGAATCACAGAGTCATTAAGGTTAGAAAAGACCTCCGAGATCATCAAGTCCCACCATTAACCCAGCACTGCCAAGTCCATCAGTAACCCATGTGCCCAGGCACCACATACATAGGTTTTTTGAACACTTTTAGGGATGGCGATTTCATCACTGCCCTGGGCAACCTGTTTCAGTGCTTGACCACCCTTTAAGTGAAGAAGTTATTTCTAATACCCAATCCAAACCTGACACAAGGCCATTTTCTCTTGTCCTATTGCTTCTTACATGGGAGAAGAGACCAACCCCCACCTGTCTGTAATATTCTTTCAGGTAACAGTAAAGTCCCTCCTGAGTCTCCTTTTCTCCAGGCTAAACAACCCCCATCTTTGTCTTAGATCAGCTGGAAAATCTTTCTTCCATTAAAAAATTTGGTTCTTTTTATTTTACAGTGAGAGTAGGGCCTGCAGATGTGACCCAAACCTTGATTCACCTCTTTCAAAAGGAACAAAGAACCAGATGTGGATGGAGAAGCTGGAATAGTCTTTGGCCAGGAATCTAGCTGAGGAAGACCTGCAGAGGGCTCCATTTCACACTGCTCCCAAGGGGAAAGGACACTTCTTATTTAGCTGAGAAAAATAATGACCACTCTCTGAAAACCATGTATTTTATTTTCCCTGGGTAACTCAAAGCCATTTTACAATGGCAATAAAGTTTTAATTTAAAGCATCAATGATGCAATCTTTCAAGAGGTAATGGTTGGTTTAGTCTCTGGCAGCTCTTTGGTCCAAATCTCTTGGTCTTCACTTTTCATGGGCCATTAATGAAGAGATGAACTGCAGAAGAGAAACTTGATCCATTAAATCCATGCCATTAGTTCTTTTGTCCTCTTTGCCAGTTGTATCCAGATCCAGGTAGTGACTGGAATTTTCCACAAACATCTACTGCTTGTTCCATTTTCCTCTACTCTTTGGACAGTTTTTATTTTGGTCTAACATAACTTTTGCCTACAGCATGTCTTGCATGGAAAGGAAACTTGCTATGAATAGTGATATTTTATTGAATCATTTTATGTCTCAAAAAAAAGCTATGTCTTTGCATAACTCTTGAGCTGGAATATATTGTTTTGTTGCCTAAAGAAACATTAATCATAAATTCAAGAAAGACAGGGAACAAAAATAACAAAGATAAAACTGAAAAAAGAAATGCATAAAACATTGGAAAGATGTAAATAAATTCACCAAATACGCCTGTTAAATCCTAAGATATGATGATTTTATAGAACTAATGGCTTACACACTAAAGCAAAATGTTTCTGATCATGACTGTTATATTCTGTTTTGATACCTCAAGATATTCCACTGTCTGACACATCTGCAACATTGAAGTAATTTTCCTTTCAAAGTAAAAAGAAGTATCAGATACCTAAATAGAAGTAAAAATAAAGTTTCCCTACCAGAAAAACCCAACCAAAAATTTTGAGTAATTTTTTAAAATAAAGATAATGACACCAGATTTTCTTTTATTCTAAAAAATGCTATGAACGTATTTAGCATAAATAGATATTATTTTTTTAATCTCTTTGCCTGACAATTTTTTTCATTGAAATATGAATGCCAAAAATTCTCAACAATTTCAGTATCTGAGATCATAAAAGGCAATAACTTTTGCTTGGTGACAATTATTCTGTGATAGACATTGTGACATGTATAATACTGTGTGTGTTTCTTACGCTTACATATCACCTTAGAATTTGTATTTTATTTAAAAATATTAAGGAAAGATAAAAATTGTCTTCCAAATACAATGGGGAACACTAAAACAGACATGGTCAAAACAAAGAGTCAAACACATCTACTGTAAGGCAGAGAAGGAAGAACAGCGCCCATTTTCTCTCCTGGTGCCTCTTCTGTATTTACTCATGGGCAGGAGTTTTGGCATCAAGTCCTTAAATCTGTCAGGTTTGCCACTTAAATCTAGGGCATCTAGCACTGTTACCCAGCATAGAAGAGTTCAGAAAATATCCACCAGAAAAAATATGTTTCCACAGTTAAGAAAAAGAAAGAGAATTAGAAAAGCAGTGAAAATGTTATGCAAAGGATTTACCTACTCGTTACCTGTGTCACTTGTAGAGGATTTGGATGGATTTGAGCTACAGGGAGTCAATTATTCTGCCTGTGTATACAGTAAGGACTGCACAAACAGGCACAATCTCCATTCAGGTACTACAATTAACCTCTTATTTTCTTACATCACGCAGCAGCACCAGAGGCCCAAGTCGTCTCCGTTTGCCGCAGAGCCTGCCTGATCCCATGCTTCATCCTGCACTCTTCCTCTGCAGCAAACTCCGTCCACAGTCTTCTTCAGCATATGGATGAGCTTCTTCTTAGGGGCTGTTAACATATCCTCGGTTAAGTCAGGATGCCAGCCAAAAAAAAAAATACTTTTTTTTTTAAACTAAAAGGGAAAAAAAAATCCAGCCTAAATAAATTTTAAATTATGCATTTTTCCTGTCTATTAAGTGCTAAATTTCATGTAAAGAGATTCTAGTGTGCATCACTCTCTGTCTTTTCTTTCTTCCCTACAAAGACATGACTAATTCACATCCTTTGTAATGTGCCACTGACCTGTAAAAAACACCGAAAGAACATGTTTAACAGAAAGAAGAGAAACACTATATAAATGTATAATTATTTTGTTTGTCTCTCAGAATGTGCACATACACAAATAAACACCCACACAGCTTTCCATGCTGTTTTACTAAAACAAATCTTCAGACCCCCAGCAACAAACAGCCAGTCACTTATTAGTAAGAATCCAAATAGATATTACAGAGCCTGACTACTTGTGCTTTTGAGATGTAAATATCAAAATTGCTTTTTGAAGAAGTAAAATGCAAAAGCAGTTAAAGTTCAGGATTCAATTTTTTCCTCTTCTTTTGATAAATGCATTTACATTTTAATTTTCAGTGTTTTCAATTTTCATCAGTGAAAAGCTGTATCCCTGGATGAAAAGCACAATAATAAAATGTTCTCCACTCCATAATTTTCATGTAATTCACAGAAATGATCTGAGGGCATATAGCTCACGACAATATATATTATAGCATTCAGTGCAGAGAACTCAATTGTTAGGGCTGCAATTTCAAACATATGTATATTAATGAACTGGCTGTGGCTTCATTTTAAATTCCTAAAGACTTTTTTGCTGACACAGAATCATCACGGCTATAATCTTACAAATCTGCAAAGATTGTCAGAACTGTGCATGTTGTTTCATTTATTCAATCAATACAAGTGTCAATGCCAATTATGCTGCAGAAATCCATATAATAGTCCTATTTTTTTAAGTCCATATGGCACCATAGACTATGAGAGGAACAGAACAATGTGACATGCCACATCTTACATAATTTGGCAGAACAGTATGCCTTTATTTATAAGAACATGCTACAAATCTTGTTCTGCTTTTATTGCAATCAGTTCCCTTTCTACCCTCAAAATGATAAAGCAGATTTTGCTAATCTAAAACAAAACAAAAGTCCAAACAAACACTGGAAACATTCTTAGTCTTTATCTAGAGCATGATATCTGTATTTCTAGTATCTATAATTTTTAGCTACGCACCTTAATTTCTCTGGCTACTAGAAACTGCAAAAAAACTGCTGTAACTTTCTGAACAGATCACAGCATCTACAGTTTACAACTGCTCACTGCGGTACCCATTATAAAATGCAAGATTGGTGTGCAGAGCTACAAAGAACATACAGAGTGTATTCTCAAAAAAACCCTGGTACATCAATAATGACATCAGTTGAGAAACCAGAGGATAACACAAAATACGTAGGAGGTCAGCAAAAGCCTGGAAGATAAAGCTCAGAAGCAAGGCTGAAAAGCAGCACAGAACGGAGCCTGCATTCAGCACAGAGGCAAAGAATAGAGCCAGGCTGCAAGGAATAACTGGGGGCTTCCTTGGGGAGCCTGTGATTCCATCTCTGCACGGAGAGCCTGCCACAGGCACGTGTCCCTCTGTCCATGCTAAGGAAGTCCAGGGGTCCATCCGAAGGCTCGTTCTTTGGGGAAACTGCGCTCTTCTTTACTGCAGATGCTCAGACAGGTTTTCTTCTGCTTGCAGCAGACACCTTGCCCTGCTTGCATTCATTTCTTTTTCCCTCCTAAAGCTTTATTCTCACTGCCTAGGTTTGTGGAAGCTCCCACCAGCTCTCCTTGCACCTAATTTATTGATGTCTTCTGATCAAGTTTATTTTTTCAGGTTCGGTTGGCATTCTCTCCACATGACTGTCAGGTTTGCTATCCTCCTTCAGTGCAGACTAAGATGGACCTACAGTCCTTCCTGCTTCAGCTCTGGTGCTGCTGAAGGCACTTCTTGTAGTCATCCTCTGCCAGCTCCACATCATCCCCATCTGGGGAGCAGAGTCTCTTTTAGAGTAGGAGCTGAGCAAGCCTGACCTTAGCAAGCCAGTGACTGGGAGCTAGCTGCTTCCTGGGAACACTTCTAAGGATAAGCATCAGGAAGATCTATTTAAAATAAAAGTTAGAATTGGCATTAATGTCATGGTTGTAAGGGAGGCACAAACCACATCATGCTGGAAACAAACACACACACAATAAAAAGCTGGTTTAGCAGTCTAACTTCTTTTAAGAGAAATGTCAATAAACATGAGAATAATATTATGTAACATAATGCTTGCTTGATCTAATCTGGAGTATTTCCTGATACAACTGACATGATTTCAAACATGAATAATATATAAACAGTAAGGTACTTTAAAAATAGGAGGAGGCATATTCACTTCTATCAGAATTACTTCTCATTATATTTACATAATGTTATGAATTATTCTAAACATAATATATGTGTATTTATTGGCATAGTGATGCTGTCAACATATTTTTCTTGAGAAAGGGTCTAATGAACCAGTTGAAATCTGAGTATTTTAGAGGAATTGAATGCATTGCACTTGTTCACTCACAAGATTATGTCCTTCATATTTTTAGAAAAGAAACTTAGTCAAGGCTGTTGTGTTCACTCATCCTAAATTTATTTGACCTTAATCCATGCTTAATGATGCACTGAGAAAGCCAAAAGGGACATAGCAGACATAATAAGAGATGTGCCTCACGGCAGGGAGCAGTTTATTCTAATGATTATTTATAAACCCCTTTAGTTCCCCAAGATGTGTTTTAGCAGTTGATTATAGTTTTCTTCAGCATTTTAGAAGCTGTTCCTAATAATATGGCAGATTTTTCTAGCTGTTAGAATTGTGTTTCTGATTAATTTTGCATCACTTGTGATACTAAGAGGAGATACTCTCCCCTAGTCACAGCCCGTATAGCCAAAGAAAAGGAATTTTGCTGCTGAACACGACCCCTAGAACAAGCAAGCAGTAGTGGCTTTCTAAGTTAAAACTCCCTTTGATTTCTCCAGATAATTTTTTTCCCAAGTTAAGGCCGCAGGGCTTGGCTGTGAGTTTGCAAGTGCCAAGGAGCTGAACTGAGTTTTACTACTCCATTACTCATGTGTCTCTATTTTTCCCCAAACTCTTTATATAGCTGCCACAGTTCCTCTGCACCTTGCAAGAGATGGATGAGCCAAGAAACACCTCTTTAGCAATATCTGTAGCACTTGCCAAGTGCCAAGTCATCTATTTTACCTAGGATATAAGCCGTAGCTCTGTGTGCTAGACTGCAGGCCAACTGTCCTGTAAATAAATCCTGGTCTTTCCAAGCTGACCCTCTGCACACATTTAAACACTTCATCCTTCAGCACTCGAGGCTGCTCTGGGATGCACAGCAGCTGCAGAAGGAGTCTGCAGCCACAGACAGCCCTGCAGTAAGGTACGGAGGACATCGGCAGAGACAGCTTCCCAGAAAAGTTTCTTGCCAAAGCCAAGATTAGAATCTGACCACTTCAGCCTGTGACCTGCTGCTCTTTCCTCCTGCCCAGGTTTGACTCTGGGATTACAGAAGATGAAGTTTCACTCACCACCCTTCTCAGCAGGTATCCACAACGGACAAGGAATTCACACTAGAGAAAACAAGAGAGATAAACAGTGTGATAAGCCAAGGCTTGCTATTACCTCTGTATTGCATTCCCCTCTACAAATGTTTGGCAGAGATGTTTGTTTCTTAGGAACCACTAAAGTTATTTGGAACCTGTTGTACCACAAAATGGCTGATTGTTCCTATTCATAGACAGGGCTAATGTATCTTTCTACCAAAGCAACTTTCATGGAAAACAGAGTTTTAGACAACAACTGCAAAAAATAGCTTCTTCACAGAAAGACACAACCAGCTACCAGCAAGCTCCTTAACTCTAGTGCAGAATTGCAGATTTTAGGCAGGAGTCTGAAAAAATCTATGGGTGAGGAGAGGAAAATCACTGCATCCTTTCAGGATTACTTTTTGCCCTTGCAGTACCTAGTTCTCCAATGGGCTGGATCCTGCAGGATGGCAGCAGCAGCTGTGGATCCTGTACATCCAACAAGGTGAGATAAACTCTCTTGTGCTGATGAGTGATCCCACACAAGTGCTGTAACCACTACATGCACAAAGATGCTTCAACTTGAAAAATCCTGGGGCATTTTATAGAATTGTTTCATATGTGGCCAAGCAGTGTCAGGGGAATTAAGCCCAGTCCCTTTCTGCAGCACAGTTGCCATTCCTGTATCCCCTCTTGCCACTGAAGTGCAGGCACAGAAGCTCCTCTCTCAGCTAAGGACAGCATCCTCAGCCCACAGCCTGTGCAGAACATCTCAGCACACCCAAGCTGTGAATGCCTGCTCTCCCCGTGACCTTCTGCAGCTTGCAGTACCATGCCCTGGCTTATCCCAGGTACAAAGCGGGAAAAAAAAAAAAAAAATACTTAGAGTGTGCTTTAGTTTTCTTAGTCTGCAGCTTCTGGATTTGGTGGGCTTTTCTGCTTGCAGCTGAGCTGACTTTCACAGCAAATAGCATAGATTAAGTTCTGTGCTCTGAGCAGGGATTTCTCATTTCATACATCATTTATAACTTTCTGCAGTGATTCCACAAAGTCAGTATCTCTCCATAACACAAAGATGAGAAGGATGGAAAATATAGCTGAAAAAGTGACAAACCTGCAAATTGCATTTATGTAGAATTCTGTTGCCACAAAGCTTCTACAGCAATTTTATGGAAACCTAGCAAATTCAGTATAACTAAATTTGCAGTTTAGGAAAGTTATGCATTTATGAATTTCAGCGCAGTGACATATTACAGCTTAGCAGAGAGGCTAAATATCTCTCACACAAAATGGAAATTAAATCTGCTGTTCTATTTTGTCAGATCAGGTCTTCGCCTACTTTATGCTGGGCATACATTTCACTGCTCCCCCCTCACAGAACTGAAAAATCACATAAAACACACTTTTGCAAAGGTTGCAAACACTTAATTACATCAGGTTGCTCTATAACTGGCAAGTGATGTCTTTTTTTATTTTTTGTTTCTCTGGGATATCTCATCCATCACTCATCACCAGAATATGAACAGAGGCGACTACAGAAGAACACCACATTTTGGTGACATCCAGATTCCAGTGAAGTAAACAGCAAAAATCCCACAGGTTTTATAAGAGCCACAAACTGCTCCTTTGTACTGAGTGCTTGTTTTTATAGTCAGAGCCAGTTGCCAAAATGCTGGTCCTGATCCCGCTTTCATAGCTGGATAATCAGGATTTACTACGACCTAAATGGGAAAAGTCAGAATGGTGCAAATGAGAGAACTGGGGCCATCTGCTGTGAATTTCCAGATACCAAAAAGGAACTGGAGAAGGGAGAGATTTTCTTACCAGCCTTCAACTCCTAATGGGCAAAGAATCACAAAGAAAGCCCTATCATGCCTGTCACCCATATTTAGCTGTATCTTAAGTCAATAGGAAATAACGTCAGTAGGATACACACACTCACTAACATACACGTATGAAAACATAAAATTGAATTCAGGTTGAAATGCTTTTCATTTCAGTACAGCATATTGCCATCAGATAAAGAAAAAATACATATTATTCTCTGTCTAGTTCTTCCAAAGGAAATAATACCAAAGGTTTAAGAACATGCATTGGCTTCCTTCCTGATAGAATTTTAAATGTTCTTTTCCAATGTAAGTGCAAAACCAAACATTAACGTTGAAAAGCAAGTGCACTACTCACGCACATTCAAAACTGATTTGAAAAAACTGGACCTGCTGAAGCCAGTGGCACAAGTCCCACTGACTTCCATGGGGCCAAAATTCCACCCAGTTCCTAGGAGAACATTAAATTGGCCATATTATGCATCTCATTTAATGGACTATGTTAGCAGGCATGATTTATTAAGATCCACATTCAAGAAAGGAATCAATTGAATTGTGAAAAGTATTTAAATTAATGTATCTGTTAGAGCATACCTCTAAATTAAGGTAACATTCAAAATCTTATTTTTGGTGCTGCCTGACTTCATGCTTTCCAAAGAAGTATTGCAGTAAGGAAACTTTGAACCTGATTTCCCACTTTTCCCCCAGCAGAACAAGGGTGTCACCTACCATATGAGTTCTATCAAAACCACTTTAAAAAAAAAACCAACCATTCAAATCAGACTATATTATGGCACAAAATGTACAGAGGCATGAGTAAATGATTTAGTTCTTATTTTTTTCAAACTAATTCCCTGCTTATTTTTAACCCAATTACAAGTCTGCTGGCTGCCAGTAAAATTTGGATCCAAATTTTTCTGCTAACCAAGTGGAATTGTTTGGATAGTACAGTCAGAATTTCTAACATCTTAATCAGGCTGCTTTCTGACTTTTTTAATAACAAAAGTAATTGGGTGCATTAAAACTGCAATTCTTGAAAGTCCAAGACAAACATCATAATAAAATACCAATTTCTTTAGGGAAAATTCTAGTATAATAAAGAAAAAAAGAGGATTTTATTGGAATTATTTCCAAAACCTATAAAAGTTAAGAGATTAATCTACTTTCCATAAGTTTTGCTGCATCTTGAGTAGTTTTATAGGAGGACTGCAGTTACGTATTCTGTTATGCGACCACTACACCTCCTAAAATGTTATGAATATTTCGTCACTTCATTGTGGCCAGAACAGACAAACATAATTTCATTTGCTTTCCTATACTGCAAAACTGGAAGGACTTCACCCATTTTGCTTTGTCCAGTACCTTCATTTGGCCTCAAGCCCCTGAGTAAGCAAGTGGCTGAGTGGCGGTGCCCTGCAGGTCAGCCCAGGCTGGTGGCACTGTGACCCTGCCATGGCTGGCCAGACAGCAGCATCCTTTGTGCTACAGGCAGGAGGAGAACACAGCACCAGGGCAACACTTCTTGGTGCATTCAGGGGCTCTCATAGGAGTGGATCAGCCCCGAGAGCTGATGCCCAGCATGGGACTTGAGGCACTAGGGCACTCTCTGCCCCAAAAATGGCAGACCCTGAGCACATGGAAAGCCTGCGCAGAACAACCATAAAGAATGATATTAACTTTCAAGAGCAAATAATTGCCACCCCCAACCAGTCCCAAACTAAATATTTTCAGGCAAATCTGTACTGAAAGGGAATAAAATCTGACCACTGCAGGCAACTGTCAGAAACTCTAAATAATGAGATTTTGTTATAGGCATTTCTTAATACAGAACAGCAGTAGCAATGAATATTCTGGGACAATGCAGGGGTTATTATTCTCTTTCTGTGAAAGGAAATAAATGGGAAACTTCATATATTCATTGGCTCCAAAACCAAGGAAAAATAATCACAACCACACAGCAAAACCCATTGCACAAGCAAGTTGTATAACTTCCTTTGAGTGCTTGATTAAATATTCTCCTAAAAGATGTACTTTACTTTGCCATAAACACATCAAGAGATGCCAAATTTACCACATTCCTTGAAAAATATTCTTTTTCACCCTGCTAAAAAAGCACATCTTCTTTCAGGGTTCATTTCATCTCACTTCAGTTTGCAGCCATCTTGCTATGCCTTTCTCAGCAAGACTGGAAAATCCTCAGCAGGAGCCTTGGTGAAGAACTGTGTGGCATCTTTGTCATGCTTTAAGCACCTTTCCTTCAAGCCCATCTCTCAACTTTCCCTCTGATAAGGAGTGAACACGTTTGCAGCCCCTCTTTACTTCCCAGCCCTCATGGTCCTGCCCTTTTACATATTCATCCCTTGCCTTGCATATGCTCTCTCCTTCGTGCTGCAAACTTCACAAACCAGGAGCCTCCCAAACACGCCATCAGCATCCTTTGTGCAGTAAAACTCTCATGGAAACTCAGCTGTTAACCACTGAAACATGATCTTCTGCTGTGTCTCCCCTGCCCTCCAAAATGGCATGAGAACAAGAAACTTTCACAGCAATTTCAGTACTGAGTATTGTATTTTTTTTAACCTCATTCTGTGAGCACTCGGTGCCCTGGAACTCCCCTTGAAGTATCTTGGGAGACACAGACCATCACTGTAACTAATTAGATTCCCTCCTCCTTTCCTTTTCCCATCCACGCTTCCCACCAGCATGGTGCAGGTAAAGTTTGTCCATGGGGCTGGCAGGTACTGCCCTTCCTCCCTTATCCACCTCCCTCTACTCCCCATGGCTTCATCTGGCCACAAATATTGTGCCTCACACTGTAACTTCTTTTAAAATATATGTTGTTTTTCTCTTTTTTCACAGTGAAAAGAGAATACAGTTTATTAGCTGGATCCTGTGGGGTTTTCCTCAATATTACTAGAAGAAGCCAATATTTTGCTGACTAAAGGAAATTTATAAACAGCCAATTTCTAAATGAAACAGATGGCTTATTAAAAATGAGCAGTCACTTCTTTGGCACACAAAATCAGTTTTAATTCTTTTTGTATTATAATATTACCCATTTTGTTTGTGTTAGAAGTAAGAAGAGCGCCAGTTATCATAGTCCTACCATGTTAAGCAACAAATAAAAAAATTAATTGTGTGGTTTTGTTACAAATCACAAAGATCCTGTTACGTTCACTTATAAGTATGTATGCATTGGTTTGAGGGGCAAGTTTCTGGCAATGGAGGGCGGGGGGAGAATCTCTGTGAAGCTGCTGTGAGCTTTCCCCATGTCCAACAGAGCCAATGCCAGCTGGCTCCAGGATGGCCTTGCTGTGGGCCAACGCCAAGGCAGGCAGAGATGGTGGTAGAACCTCTGGGATAACATTTTTAAGAAGGGAAAAAAGTTATTGTGTAGAAGTAATTGCAACCAGAGGAGAGAGGAGTCAGAACGTGTGAGAGAAACAGCCCTGCAGATACCAAAGTCAGCGCAACAGGAGCAGGAGGTTCTCCAGGTGTGGGAGCAGAGATTCCCCTGCAGCCTGTGGTTCAGACCATGGTGAGGCAGCTGTGCCCCTGCAGCTCCTGGAGGTGATGGTAACTGGTGAGTGATCTCTCCCTGCCCTCAACCTCCAAACCTTCACTGTATTTCCTCTCCTCTGTCCACTTGAGGAGGGCAGTGATAGAGTGGCTTTGGTGAGCACCCAGCATCCAGCCAGAGTCAAATCACCACAGTGTAACAGAACTAAGTAAACAATATCAAGTTGGTACTTAATTAATGATGAACTGGTTTTATTTTCTGTCAAACCTCCCCAAAATTGATTCAGACCTTCTAGACAGAAAATTCACTGTACTGGGCTTCTGAAGTGGCTGTTCATGCAATGGTACGCCTTCTCCATCTAAATCAGGTTTAGATCTCTCACACATGTTGTGGGTAATCTAAGTTAGATTTTTTTTCTTCTTAGGAAGTGAAAAAGAAATCACGCGAGAGTCCTAACTTTTTAAGTGCAAAACTGAATAAAGACACATTTTCTTGCAATGCTGGACAAAATTCTGGAGGAATTTCTTGCAGCCTTGCATCAAAACTCTCCAAGAAAAGCTTCACACCAACTCCATACATATCTATATGGACTTAGGTTATCTTATTAGAAGTCTGGAAATGTCACAGTAGTCTGAGTCACATGCCCAATATTTCCTAAGAGATGAAAAGAAATTAAAAGAAGACAAGCTTGTCTATTCCTCATCCAAATACTGTGGGTGTTCATGTGAACCAAACATCACAGCTAAATCCTAAATCCTGGTGATATTTCCTTTTCTTATCAGTGTGCTGTATGAAACAAGCAGCTTTGAATATATTTGTTTGAAACTGAAGAATGGTACTCTCTGAGAATAGTAATAAACCTAAAGAATATTAATACATTTATATCTAGATGAAAGCAATGATAATTCATCATTTGAAATCACTATTTGGATTTTCTTCACAGATACAAACAAGAAAGCCCTGAGTTCTAGAATTATATTCAGCAGAAAAAGGGGGTCACTGCAAAAGCTAGCATTAGCAAGCTAGCATTTTTTATGGCCAAGGATTTGCATGTTTGTTGATTATCTAGTCTGTGCAGCTTCCAGAAACTTTAATCAAGAACTAACCATGGCAGAGGAAAAAGTTATCAGCTTAGTCACAAATACATACCCATAGCAGTTAGTTTCCCAACTTTCCCAAGTTAGCCTACACTGTACTCTTCTAGAGCAAAGTTGCTGACACTCTCATGAGATGTTGGTATATATAAGCTAAGTCTGAGGATTTCAAAAGATTTTCAAAGAAAGTAACCTCCTGACTTTCTACAACTGAGTCTCAGTGCCTTGATGCTATGAATAATGAATTTGCAGTAATTTCATTTAGAAAGAAGCAGAGGAAAAGGTCACTTCAAACATGGGCAATTAGGCAGTGTGATTCTATCAGAAATCATGTTGAAAGGATTCGTTTCTTAAAAAAAATAGAAAAGCAGCTAAATATATTAATCTTGTTCCACAGATGTTAGATAGCAAAGAACGCATGAAAGAAGCCCCCAGCCTGTAGCAGATGCACTCCCACATCCAGGCTGTGACTCAATTGGACAAACAAAACACACATACGTAGGCTGCACTCTTCTTCAGTGGTTGCCTCCATTCCGTAGGATATTACATGTTGGAAACACTGCAGCTGCTCTGTGCCACACTGAAGGAAACAGCACAGGCTCTCACTGCTGCAGGATTTGGTCCAGAATAGCTGAAGACACCATGGCATTATCTTGCCACTTTTCCCAAGCATTAGCGGAATAGTGCAGGGAAACAGAGTACCAAAAGTCCTGGCACATCACAAGTACAGTGATTAGATTTTTGAAATGCCTTTACATAGCAGGACAGCAACTGAGGGCATTTTTAATATCTATGTTTTATCAGATCATCCTCTGTAACCAACAGTGGTTTTAGACACTGATGTGTGTCTGCACATCCTTTAGTAGTTGACCTCTCCTGTGATAAAACATGCTATTTTCCATCTTGTACCTTCTCTCCACCCTAAAAGGTTGTCATTTGTGCATTGGTCATGCTGGGTAACATTTATCTGCAGTAACAGTGATTGATATTTTTAAGTCTTAACTTATTAGTAGTGTGGCAAGCATCTAATTGCTCTACTTGGTCTAAAACCAGAAATAATATCCAGTCTGAGCTGAATTAAAAGCCAGACAGTTACAACACCAAGAGGATTTGTGTGTGTGACAGTGCACTTGATTTATTGCTTCAGATTGTAAGCAGTGAAAGGCAGTGTCAGTACTCATTTTCAGGTGACAAAAAGATATAAAGAGGTTATTATAAGGACTCCAACAAGTTTCCACAGGTCTGATCTGGGAGAAGATAATAATGCCAGGTACTACACAGGGATGGAGCAGAAACACAAGAGACTGAGAATAACTGCCCTTGTGAGAGCTTCCCAGAAAGCACCTGAGGGCTTCAGCCCCTGAGAACTGTACACATCCAAAATACAGATTTTCAAAGCTTTTCTCTAGTCCTGAGGCACTTCAGCTGCAAACAAATAGTAAAGTCCCCAAGGCATGCAATATTTTGCTTCTAGGTGAAAAGCTATGCTCAGAAATGAAGAGCTCAGCACTAAGCTCATGCCTCATTCCCAGCAGGACTGGCACAGTAAAGGTCCCTCATCTGTCTCCGTGGCTCAGCCCCACAAGGCCACACGTCCTGGCAATATGTATCCCAAACACAGCACACAGCACACCTTTTGGATCATTCACGGGGGCTGTCAAGGGAAATGCACTCAAATCCCTGATGTTTACACAGCCCATTTCTCAGAGCGGGACCATCCAGCCCCAGGATATCCAGAGGTGAGCCACTGGCAATAAAAATAAAATCTCAGCAGAGTCACATATCTCACACTTGTCTCTTTCATGTTTCAGTGGGCCACTGAACAAACTCAGTCAGTCAGTCAGGGTGGGCTTCACCTTCTCTAATTTCAACTGTCTGAAAGTTAAATGTCTATTCAAGGAGACACTGTTAACACAAGGAGAGACACTTGCAAGGAACAACTAACACTTAAAGGAACAATTTATCCCATGCTTCTCGGACACACACCTTAGGTCAGACAGCTCACTGTCCGGAGGAGTCTCTCTTAGGGATTTGGGATATGTGTGTTCAGCAGCACAGTGCAATCCATGGTCTCCTGCAGTCCAGGTCACTCTGTCATCAGCGCAGAGAAATCCTGGGGCTCTCCCTGCACAGGCGCTGAGGTTTTCCTGCAGAAACAGCCAGGGTATGCGGAGGGACAGGAAAAACTCTGGGTTTACCCTCAAATGTAGTTGGATTGCAGCTGGAGTAGACATCTGAGCATGAGGAACATGGAGTGTGTTGCAGTACTATATATTGTAATATAAACACAGACTATATTCATAGCTTAGGTGAGCACCCTTTTAGCCAGACAATTAGGAGACATAAATCCAGAATTTAATGGTACATACCTTAATGATGCTTTTAATGGCCCTTATGAAATAAATAACACCAGAATGAAACACGAACACGTTCTCTCTCATTATCCTTCAGACTGACTGGATATCAATGTCAAATATGTTTTAGTGCTAATTACATTTTTCTTTAATATATTACAGTGGATTTTGTAGAAATATAGGGCTGGATGTGAACTGTGTTGAAAATAAATATTCATTGACATTTAACTTTAAATAAATAAATAAATAAACAAGCAAACAAAAAAATAAATAAATAAAATCTGGTCCTATTTGGTCAAACTCTTCTTTTTTTTTTTTTTTCCAACAAGAATTGGCCAGGTCAGCAATTAGAAGAAGCTTCTTTCCCATTCTGTTTTACTCTCTTCTAAAGACAAGGTCTTAACTAGGGTTACTTTTCAGAACAATGATATGAAATTATGTTAGAACTAGAAGAAAGCATAAGCTGCCTTCAAATATATACCATGGTATAACACGGTAGCATTTAACATCACAGTGTTGAGATATCTTTGGTAGCACTTTGCCATGATAAAGTCTTCAACATTGGGCTACCCTAATGCTTTGGGGAGCCTGCACAAAAGGAATGGTATTTTGCATATTATGTTTTTACTGTGCATATAGGTGGATTAGATGAAGACTAGGCTATTAAACAAGTGCACTTATTCTCAGGTTGTCACAGGTTTCTTTTGAATAGTCTCAAGTTTCTGCAGGATTTATGAGCTTAGGCATGGAGCTACCTGCATAAGGTGGAGTAGATGAGAGGAGACCTGCACCATCAAAAAGCATTATTTTCACTTAGAAATTCTTGCTAAAGAAAAAAACTACTGAATAGCTAGATTGTTGCAAAACAGGTATCTAACTAGCCTGCTTTGTTTTATAAGCATGAAAGATAAAACTAATGGATGTCTGACACACAACAAACATTGAAAAACAGCCTATTGTAAGCAAATTTTAAAAACCTTCTCCTGGAACTGTCTTCTGTGATCCAAATTTATCTCAGTAAAACAAGTTAGGACCTTTGTGGCCTCTTAGAGAGCTGAAGTATTTGTGGAACTCCCTAATCCAGCCAATTTCATAGGTACAGTGAGATCTTGGTCTCAGACAACCTCCATGTCAGTGTCCCAAAACACTCTCCTAGGAGACTTTTACCTAACAGAACCTACAGGAATTTCATACCAGGTTAGTCAAGAACAATTTTTCAGTTACTACCAAAGATTGCCTGTTGAGGAAAATTGGGCAGCAGTGGGAGACTCCGTCCCTTATTTCTGCCCTTCTCTTGATTATTTGGGGGGCTGGTGACAACATTGGGCTTGCATGGTCTCTTCTGTAGATGCCTGGCCATTAATAAATAGAAACGCCACTAGCCTTGGGGAAAAAAAAAAAAAAAGAAAGAAAGAAAAGGAATCATTTTGACAAAGTGCCTAGAAAATTCAGTCAGAAGTGGTAGTTGTAGCTATGTGGAAATGCTGCACAAATGCAAATTTCTGCTGCATTGATTGACTCTACAGTGTCTGAACAGAAAGCTCGACACTTTTTTGGCTTTGATGCTTATATCCATTGTCTTTGCTGGACATTCTGCACACATACTTGGATCACAGTGTTACGGTGCTCAACACATAGGTGTAAAACCTCTCTTATTAGCAATGATCATTGTGTGCATGTGAGATTGGCACATACACACATAGCCTTGCCCGGGAGAAATAGAGAAGCCCAACTTCTATGAACTGAGCCCCTTAGAAAATACTGACTTTGAAACAATCAGATAGGAAGACAATTGGTTCTAGGGCTTAAGAAAATAAGCAAAATAGAGGCATCTTCTGCCATTACAGCTCTAAGATAAGATTTTCTCCTCTAGGGATGCAACCAGGAAAGAGTGCTATGGGCCAGCACCCAGACTGGCCCCGCTATCCTTTCATCTCTTGGCACCTTTGTCTGGCAGATGCTGTATGAAAATATATAGTTTTGTACCATCTACCCCCAGCACATGCTGCTGTGGGTTCACTGGAGTGGTTCTGATTTACCGTGCCTGGCCAGTGAGGAGCACACTGAGCCGGGCAAGTCTCTGCAGCCAGGCGAGAAGCAGGACAGACAGGAACCTGGTGAGGCAGATCATTCTGAACAATAGTCTCTAATGCAGAATGAAGTGGCAGAAACAGTACATTATGGATATTAACATCATTATCTCTTGCTACCTCTAATAGGTTCTTATATCATTTTGCTCATTTTTATAGCTTACTGGCTCAGAACCGACATTCTTCGTAATTCACTGGAAGAAATGCTTGATTTCAGCCCCCCTTGTTCTAACCATCCACAGAATGGATGAAATAGGGATGTGACTGCTGGAGTAGATCAACTCTTTCTTGCATAATTCAAACTAAGACATTTCTAAAGCATGGTATTGTTTATACACAAAGGGATAAAGGAACATTCCTTTTACATTTCTTTTGGTCTAGCCTTTTTCTTTTTTTTATTTCTTTCTGTTCATGAAAAAACTACAGAAAGGAGAAAGCTAGGCAAAGCACAGTCCTCACGAAGCTGCATGGAGGGGTTCAGCAGGGAAAAGAATCTCAGAAGACTATGTAAAATGGTTACTCAAACTCCTGAACTACTATCTGTAGGATTTTCCCAGAAGATAACTGATAGTTTGCCTCATTCAAATTGCCTTAGGACATAGAACAGAACGATACCTCATTACAGAAATGTCATAAATTGTTCCAGCATTTTTATCATCTGAATATGAAAACTCTTCTATGAGAAGGCTAACAACAGGTTAGCCATCTGTGTTTTGATAGAAACTCCCCTGGAAATACAAAATAATTTAAAATCACCACTGTCCCGTGGGTGTGCCAAGAGCCTGCATGGGGGCAGCTCTGGGGAATAGGGAGTATGTGCTCCTTTCTATCTCCTTCTTCAGCAGTTTATTGTTTTTCCCATGTATCTGCTGACACAAGCAGCGCCCTGGGTTTCTGCAGGATCTGCAGGGGTGCACACCCTGAGGAGGAGGCTCAGGGAGAGCAGGGAGATGCCAGCTTGAGGACAGAGGGAATGGGGGCCAAGCGGGTAGTGTAGGGCATGGGTGAGGGAAAGCAAAAGCATCGGGGTTGCAGAGCGGGAGCCAGGCTGGAAGGAACACGAGAGCAGAGAGGCATAAGTGTGGGGCTTGGGGAAGGAGAGCCAAGTCTGGAAACATGGAGCAAACGTGGGAGCTCAGTGGGAAAACAGGATTCTTCATGAAATATCTGAGAGGTAGGACATCTGAGATGAAAGAGAAGGAACCTGCTATACGTACAGAAGAAAGCAGGGATACTGCCACAAGCAACACTCCAACACACAAAATAAGAAAAAATTTAGCTACTGAGTGTCACTACTGAAAGGGGAAGTTTCAGGTGTCACATCCACTGATGTCTCACACTGTTTAGTCTCTAGTAACCTGCCCACGCTTATTTCTTTTTCTACCCCAGTCATACTGGTATTTTGGAGCATTCTGTTGGACCTGTCCTTATTACACTCAGTAAATATTCTTCAAAATGATTGTTTGGTCTGTTATGGGAAAAGGAACAACTCACTGAGAAATGGAGGTGAGTTTTCTGCCTCGCTTGCTCTGTATGCTTTTCTAGACTGTGCATTCCTCTTTTATTTTCTTTTTTTTAAGTACGGCCAGTTCCTTACAGTCTCTCTTCCTTAGCAATTTTTCTTATGCTGTTTGCTGCTGACAGTGCTCTTTTCTACGTCCCTCTAGTCTTGCTTTACAGCTGGGCTGGGTCAGTATTGTTCCAGCTGTTCTAGCTGAGGTCCTGGGTGATATGACAGAGTAGCCACACATCCCCTGAAATACCATAAATGTGTATGTGTTCAGTGTTTGGTTTTGGTTGGCATTTGTACATCATCTCTACATTTAATTATGCCTCTTAGACAACTACAAAGATTTGCACTTGAGGACGAAGATAGTAGGTTTGGGATTATCTTCATCTGCTGTGGGTGCTTGGTCTAATCTTAGACAGGCTGCCAAGAAACCTCTATTCCCAACACAGTCAACATAACCTTTATCTGTAGGAAGTTCTGTTTTGCTGGAGACATAGAAACTTTGAGCACAGTCCTTATCACAAAGCCTTTGTTAGCACTGTGTGTAAACTGAACCCCAGCCATCAGAGGTCGGAAGCATGAGATCCAAAGCCTTGAATTTTATTTGGACTTCTGCAGGTTGGTTTGGGGAAAAGGAATGATGTTGTGCAGGTTCATGTTGTTTTCTGCAATGTGCTGGAATGGTCAGAATGCCAATCTTTCTCATGTTTCCGATATGTTTATCAAAGACAGCATCCTGCTACACAGTGCTTGTTTTATTCTGGGGTTCCTGTATGCAAATGAAACAAACAGCAGCAAGGAAGCACAGCTACATCTGCCAAATACTGTTGTCCTCTTCAAGTTCTGGAAAAGTTGTATTTGGTGAACAAATATAGATGTGATCATTACTTCAAGATCTTTTATTTCATTTGAGAGCTGTAAATTTATGTGAGAATTTATTTAAGATCTGTAGTTGACCCTGTTTCTTTTTCTCTGCATGTTTTGCAAAAAGAGGCAGTCAAAACCTCATCTTTTCCCTTTCAGCTCTCCCTGTTAAAGTGGATGTTGAAAATTTGGTTTTATCTCTTGAAACTGTTATTGACAATACATTAAGTCTGCACACCCTTGGTAGTCTGCTCATGAATACCACAAAACCAGTAGAAGCACATTTTAAACTGTTGGCTCCTCACACCACTGGATTTCTCTTCTAAAACTGGGACTGACATCTGATGAAAGGGAGCCACTTCTGCAGTTGCTAGACAAGAGCTTGCACCTGTACAAAGCAATGCACCTGTGCCTATAGATTTCTTCCAAATGCCAGTAAATGCACCAGTCCATGTGTATTTTTCTTGGAGTTAGTGATACACGATTTCTCATAAATGAAAATATCTGTGAATCCTGTCTGTAAATCAATCAGCTATAATTTTCAGCCTCGATAGCTGTACAATGTGATGGATAAAATACATTGCCAATCCAATTTCTTGATCACACTTGACTGTCTTGGACAATGCTGTGAGGAGTAAGAAAACAAAGCATTCCTATTTCATAGGAATGCCATGGTTCTTTAATGACAGTGAAGATTGTTGCTGAGAATCCTCTTTATAACACTGAATTCATACAGCTCTATCCTAGGATATGTTTTTCAAGTCATATTTATCTAATCATGCATTCATTCAACTTGAACTTTGTCTTCACACGAAAAGATATAATATCATACAGTTTAAAATAAAATATGGAGCTGCAACCATGTATTTTATTTTTGCTTGCAATGCCAGAATACACAGTCATGCTAGCTTTTCAGAGGAAGCACAAATTAAAAATGCACATTATGAAATATATTTCATGTGAACAAATGTCAAAATGGCACACAGTTTCACCAACTAAGCTAAAGGATTAATTCAATATATTAAAATGAAACTACATAAATTACAACAGAGAAAATATTGGCAGAGTACCAAATTCACATTATTATTACCTGCTGTCCTACAGAGATTGTCTAAAAATGAAGGATTCTATATTCTTGTTTTTCTACTTCAACTCACCATCCACCCCACTCACAGATAGAAATTACTTTTAGTTTAAGAAAGATATACTGGGGAGACAGACATTGTTCACACAAGCCTATGGATGAGCTGTAATGCAGAGTTGCTAAATCTTAGGAGCAACACTGCGCATTACAACCTCTGCATCACACAGCTCAGCACCGAGACTGCAGGGATGCTGCAGGGTGAGAGCGCACCAAAGGTACAGCCCTGTTTAAAAGCCCTTCGCAGTACTTCACTAATACAAATTACAGTCAGACAGAAAAGAAAAAGATGACATAGATTACCCTGTGCCACATTAACAGAATTTCCTACAGCTGTGGTTTTTTTTAAAGGGTAAGCAGAATCTGAAATCCATCATGCTTTTAAAAGATGAGAAAAGGCAAAGGCATCTGCACACATACAGGGGGTAGCTTATTTCAGTCCTTTTCTCTACATATATTTGAGAAAAACTAACATAAGTATTAATAGCTAAATCCCCATTTTGGAAGCTTTTTCCACCAGAAGGAAGTATGTCATAGCACTGCCTCATGGATACTAAATGCACATATGACACGTGAAGAAGCTGGAGAAAATAGTTCAAGTAATAGGAAAGCACACTGAGTTAAGCAGTTGTTTTCCTGACCCTGGATCCCATTCAATCCATTAAGTAAGGGCACAAATAGTCAAATAATAGCACCCTCTGAAGCCTCAGATGCTCAGCTTGCTCAGGGGTGATCCAGGACAAGCTATCTAGCCAATGGCCATTTATGCCTTCCTACTGATCTGCTTACTGAAATGTTTTTCCCCACTGACATAGGCAGCTAAGCATGGTTTTCCATGTACCTGCTTTGGGGACTTGCATAGCTCTGTAACCAGTACAGCTACACAGGGGGAAGGCTGTAAGAAACTTAGGTTTCATCGTTTAAATTTTTCAAGCATTCATTGGGGTCAGGTGAGATCAGATCTTATCCTAAGAGAGAATGAGACTGAACAATGGTGAGACTGAACAAGATATGAGTAGGAAGAACAGACTTTGTCCTCACAAAGAGGAAATGATAGAGACAGAAACTGCTTTCTTCTGGAAAAAAAAAATGCACTGCATATGCAAAGCTGGAAGATGCCTAGGGGAAAAGACAAAGTTGATATCAGTGTGAGTGGCATCTTGGGGAAAACCCCAGCTGACAGAAGGAGGCTGCATAGAGGAAAGAGTGCTGGGAACTACTAGACGACTGACTGGCACATATGTGCTTTCTGGTGATTAAAATAAGCCATTTAAAAACAGACCTGCCTGAAAAGCAAAAAAGTAAATTACATTATACTGGATGGAACAGCTACCAGATGGTCCAGTTACCAGCAGCTACTAGATTTTGTTTTTGTTTTTTTAAAATACACACATGCACTCATACGAGCAAACACTCATGGGCCAAACTGGACTGTAAAAGCCATCTGGCACTGCCTGTGTAAGTTTACTACACTGTGAAACCTCATTCTCTCTGACATTATTTGTGGTTAGAAGACTAATTCCAGTTTCAGCCAGGCAACTAGGCTGCAATCTGGAGCACAAGAATCAGAGGGCAATAGAAACAAAGAAGGAGCCATAGGGTGGATTTTCAGCTGTGAAGAAGAAACTTCCAAAAGGAAAATGAACTTCATTTTCTCAGTTCCTAACATGAGTAATGGATGATAAAAAGAAAATTTCCTCAATTCTTTGCTATAAATCAAATACTGTAAAATATGCACGCACCCGTTTGCACATGGCAGAGCTCCACAATTTTTTCTTAGCAGAATTTGTATTTTTACAGTCGCCTCCTGCTTTCTTCTGTCTTCTCCAACTGCTGTCCATTAGGACATCACAGTATTGGATGAGTTTTTATTCTCTATTCACTCATCTATACTTCCAATTGAATTCTACTTCCCTGCTCTGGCACATTAAGTGGTCTGTGACCAATTCCTTAAATAACCTTTAAGGAAGGTGTTTAACAATGAGTATTCCTAAAGAATTTCATTCTGGTGGTAACTAGGAATTATTTTATAAAATAATCATTAAAAAAAAGGTGAAGAGCTAGCTATCGTTGCACTAGAGACAATGTCTTTGCCCTGAGATCTAATCTGGCAAATAACTGAATACAGTCAGAATTCAGCTTAGTTTCATTAAATACTCTCCTTGGCTATAGTTGGGTTTGTTGTAAAGAAGGAAAAAGAAGCAAAATGCAAACAAATTTCAGATCTGCAAATATGCACCAGCAATTGGTATAGAGCTAGTTGTCTACAATATTAAAATCTATATCTTCATCATATATATTATAGGTACCTGTTCCCTCCCAGCTGAGGATGTAATACTAGGGCTTTAAAACTGTTGCTGGACCAATGTCCAGAGCTCAAACTGAGGTTTAACACACGGTACAAACAGAGTCCAAAGTAAATGCTTGGCCCATGTTTACCTTCCAGTCCCCAAAATTGACTCACAAAGCTTTGAATTGTGTGAACGGGAATTATCTCTGATCTTCAGAGCATCCTGACAAAGCTTAAAGCACTGCAACCAATGGTCAAGCTACTAACATT
Organism: Origma solitaria; assembly: GCA_013397895.1. Lineage (NCBI taxonomy): Eukaryota > Metazoa > Chordata > Aves > Passeriformes > Acanthizidae > Origma > Origma solitaria. Next base: position 657,561 of record VZRL01003979.1, on the reverse strand, counting down.
GCCATATAGCCCACCTGTGAGGGCAGAGAGGCTCAGGTTTATTGAATTCATCTATACAGACTTGCCCCTGCAGTACTTCACAAAGAAAATTCAAGTAACTTAAATTGTGGCTGAGCACATTTATATGGGACTGGCTGTAGTTCAGTTTGTTTTCAATATTCTGAGATGGCAGTTTAGAACTCTGAATTAGGAGGTTATAAAATTTATGAGTCTTCAATATAACAAGAAAAATGCTTGTGAAGGAGATAGTGGAAGCTTCAAGCTCCCCCCTGTAAGGCTACTAACTCTTTGCAACCAATTCAAGCCAAAATGTTCCTAGGAGAGCAGCAAGTCAGGTAAAATGTAATAAAAGGCCAATTATCACTATATAAATTGTTCTTAAATTAATCTAAGTTACAGATAATGCTCTGGTCACAAAACATGACACCTGCAACGCTTCTTAGCCATTTTCTCAACAGAAACACTCTAGAAAAGTAAAGCAAATAAGTAATGTGAAAGCTAGGATAGCTTACTGGGATTTCCATAATCCCCTTTCCTCCCCATCCTTAAAGCATTGTTTTCATGCTTGAAAACATCTGTTCAGGAGGCTGATCCACAGAGCTTCAGCCCAATTCTCTCCAGAGGTCAGGGTGGGCTCAGTCTTATTATTGCCTATGTATTTTAGAATTGATATATCAGCTATATATTTTAGACTGACTTTTAAAGGTAGAAATATCAATATTTTGATTATAGTAATTTTATTATAATCAGGCTGTAGGTATTTCATTTTACACTAGTGGAAATACTAAGCTTTCATTATGATAATTCTGTGGAATTTAGAGAGAAAGATCCATTCCCCAAGGACCTGTGTATCTCTTCACCAAATGTTAGAGCAGACCTCTGAATTCTAAAACCTGAAACCCACAAAGACTTCACATGTACTTATGATGCCTTTAATGGAATTTCACTGATGGAGGATAGCTCTTCAAAACTTCTTGTTATAGGACCAGAGGATGACAAATATATTTATTTGCTTGAACTCCTGAGAAGCTGTATACAAAAATGTTCATGAGTCAGACTGGAATTTCTCAGCCCTTTCTCAGTCCCACCGCAAACAAAAAATGGGGTGGAGGTCTCACTTCTTCCACTTGTAATAATCCTTCCAGCTAAAGATAGTTGCATTTTAAAAATACACTTTGCAGCAGATTTGGTGTATTTTAATGATTTCTGGTTCATTTGTGCCTATTTTCCAATCAAACAAATTAATAAACATTCCTTGGATTTTTAAGTTTTTGACAAAACTAATCCTTAGGGTGCACTGATAGACACATATAACTGGTAAGCACTACCAAGAGATGAAATCTGGACACCTTTTCCCAAGGAGGCCATAATGAGATGTGCCATAGTACGGAATGCTCTGTTCCTGTGGTCCTGGAATCCATGGTTACTTGATATGTGACCTCCTATTTACAAGCAAGTGCTAAAAGAAAATATATACAACCACAGTTACCCTACCCTTCTGAAGGCACCTGCCTTGTCTTTTTGACTTGCAGTTACAGAAATTTTCTGGAGAGGAAAGAAAGAGTTAAAAGAAAAACAGCCTAATCTCCTCTCACACATTTCTCAACTTCCCCAAAATAGCTGCAGAATTTAAGCATAGTATGCCATTTTCTTCCCTGACAGGTTAATCCGTTTATTAGTCATCCATTTAATGAAAATACCATGTCTCCATGCTAAGAACAAAACAAAACCTCCAACAACACTGGTTCTCTTTAAATCATATTAATAATCTTGCACAATTTGATTTGTCTTTGAATTCAGCTCAATTTTAAACTCCAAGTTAGAAGCAGGAAACCTATTTCTTCAGATTTCATATTTCTGCCTCTAGCCACATTTATGGAATGTTTTCTGCAAAATTATCAGCATTTCATTACCTGCTTCTGCAACAGTCATGTATCTACTGTGAAAAGGTCACCCAAAAGTTAATGAACCTCATGCTTAGCCAAGCTGCTCTTCTCCGGTGGGACAGAAATTTTCATGAAACTCTGCAAGGCTCATCTTGCAAAGTTTCCTGAATATGCTCTAAAAAAAGAATAGCTAGTAAGTCATGGAGCAAATCTGTCTCCTTTTCACAGGCAACTGGCTCCACTAAGCTTCCTGCAAAAACATGGGGCTTGAGTTCTCAATGGCATTATTTCTAAAGGGAAACTACAGCAGTTTTGAACTACAGTTTTGAACCAGTCACAGAAATATTATGACCGTGTAGGTGTACAGAACAATCTCATTCCTTTTCAGGATTTAATTCTTCTGGAGGACTCCTTGTCTTACTGGAAGCACCTCTTACAATGCACATGGGTTTTTTTACAGATTAATCATATTCAAAAACTGGATTCATGATCCCTTCAGGTAGTATGTCTAGATCTTTCTCTCCCTCAAGCATTTCCTCATGATAACTACTTCAGGTACAGTAGAATTGAATAACATTTCATTTTGAACTAATGAATGTCATCTCCTTTTACTCCAGTCCTCATTTCCATCCTATATCCCAGCCTTTTCCTGGAGTTGCCCAACTCCAGCCAGCCAGCATGGTTCTCTAAGTTTCAAAGAAAGTATTAATGAAGGGAAGAAATAGGAATGGTCCCATGCACAATATTTTAATCTCTCTCCGGTACTTCTTTCTCCAACACTGAGGACTCTTGCCATGGTCTCTGCTTTCTAGTTTCATCAGGCAGCCTCTACTCCAGTAGCTTTTACTTCAGAACCATGCCAAAAGTTTGCTTTTATCAAGGGGTGACATGAGAGAAGACCAGCACAATCTATTCTTTGCGAGCCTCTTTTATTATACCTCACTTGTCTTTCTTAGGTCCCAATACCAGAGAAAAACCTGTGGCCTTTGACTGCACATTCAGTTGGTGCTCACAACACTCTGAAACATCTTTGTGGAGCTTGACACTGTCTCAAAAGTGAAACACTGCTGTTACGTAGATTTTGAATCTGATCTACTGCCTAGACAGAATATGTGCCTGAACAAATTGCTGAAAAATAAAAGATGACAGGATTTTATATTTTAAATTTCATTTTTTGAAAAAAAAAATCTTGCACCAAGGATGATATTTGAAAGGAAAACACAAAATTGAGAAGAATAAAAAGAAGTGTATAAGTCAAGGGCAGTTGTTTTGGGGTAGTTCTGCTTTGCATTACAGGCAAATTTTTCCAATAAGAAGAGGGATGTTTTGTCTTTTTACTCTCAGAGGAAATGATTACAGCATTAAATGTCTGTAAGCAACTACAAATAGAACAAGAGTTTAAGCATTGCTAATTCAACTGAATGCAAACTCTGCGAGACTCTGTGGAGTCTGGATTTCATTCACTGATAACCAAAGTTCAAGTGAACTGTGATTTCCACCTGCATCAGCCACTCAGTTCAAACAGTGTCATTTGCAAAAGACTAGGTTAACCCAAAATACATAAAAGTCAAAAAATCCATGGTGTCTCATTGGCCCAGAGATGGTAACCTTGTCTCTTCTATGTCCTGTCAGTGCCATCCCAATTATTGGTTCTTCTTGGATCTGATTTTTAAAAAAAAAAAAAAGTCTTTCCTTATCTTTTCTTTGAAACATCCAGATTTTAGCCTAGTGAAAAACAAGAAAGGAATTTGGAGTGGAAAAATCTCGGCCCTCATGGAAGCCCCTGGGGCTTCAGCCAGGGTCACCTATTTCATTGTTTTCCCAACAGTAAAATGGGGTAACAGCTCACAGAACAACTAAAGATTGTCATCTGAAGCACAACTCGGAAATGACTGGCACTTGCAGAGGTGTAACTCTCAGGGTCAGGACTTGTGGAGGCACAGCAGGGCTTGGCCAGGTTCAAGGCTTGAGGAATTGCAGAGGTCTGTGAGCAGGAGCACAACTCAGGCTGGAAAGGACCTCCAGCAGGCTCCAGCCTAACCTCCTGATGCCAGCTGGGGCAGATGTGAGATCAGGCCAGGTTGCTCAGGGATTTAGCTACTTTGGTCTTGAAAATCTCTGAGAATGGAGACTGTAGAACCTCCTAGCCAAAATGCATATTTAAAACATCTGTTATTCAAGTGCTGCCTCAGAACAGCAGTTATGCCAGGCCTGAATATCCCACTGGTTTTAAGTCAGCAACCCTTCCTACTTATCTGTCTTGACAGGAGTCGTCACCATTGCATCCAAGCACCTGAAACAACTACCTAAGGAACAATACTGAAATTGCAAGGCAGCTCCCAGCACAGCTATGAGAACTCAAGGACAACACAATGCCCAGTGCATTTGCAGGCTGCCAAGGGCTAACAGGATGCTCTTGTTTCTCCCTAAACGTGGGTGACTCCACTCCTGCATGAAACCTCCAGCTGTCTGCCTGCAGTGAACACCAGCAGCGCTTCCCAACGTGCCAGAAGATGCTCAGGCATCATCACAAGCAGCACAGAGACACACCCAAGTGTAGGTGGAGCAATGAGGCAGGTCATAAGCAAAGCAGGTATTCTTAAAAAAAGCAACTCTCTTTAAGAAGTTACACTAGAAAATGTAATGACCTGCACTTTTTCCTTTATCTGCTGCTGTAACTACAAACTCCATAAAGCTTTCACCATACGTCTTTAACAGAACAAAAATAATGTTTCATACTCTGCTTTTGACCAACAGATAGAACAAACCTGGGCAGGTTCATTTCTTCGGGTGGACTGCATGCCCTCAGCATAATTGTTGAACTTAACTGTAACTTAATTTTCTAATAATCCTCATCAAATTTCCTCAAGCTCCTGGAATACAGACTGTATTTAAATAGCAAATTCTAGGTATTAATAGTCCAGAGCAAATAGCAGTTAAACAATGAAAAACCTATTTTTTCTTGACACTGTCAGTAGACAAGCAATCATGGTATTTTAGCTTGCTTGTGTATCTCAGACAGAAGGGCTAAGACCAAAATACCTGTTGTGAAAAGACTTATGCATATGTCTCTCCGAATTTCAAAGAGAAATTCAAATATCCCACATATCTTAGCCAAAAAAAAAAAAAATCAGTATTCATTCATTTTCATATGAAACTGACTGCTGTGCATTTTGGTATGCAAAAGAGGTCTCCAAATGGGGCAGGGAGAAAGAATGTCAGTACTGAAAGAACGTTAGAGCTGCTTTGCAACACTGCACTAACACAGCAGAGAGCTCAAGGACTTGCTGACCTTGGCTATGGTTACTGGCCAATCGTTCCACAAGGAAAGGACATTAGATTGCTTGGACCTAATAAGTGAGGCAAACACTTAACAAACAGGCATGGAAAATACCTGCTTTTTTTTCTTTTTCTCATTCCATTACCTGTTTACAAGATTAATTGAGAATATTAGTAAGTGACATTAAGTCTGGATGTTTAAACATGAAGTTTATGAGGTCTGAGTCCTGGCATATTAATTAATGTCAGTAGTTCACAGTAAAAGATATGATATACACAACTCGATTTATATGGCTGAGAGTTTTGAGTTGTGGGAATTTCTGTCTGTAATTGAGAGATGGGAACGGGAAAGGAACAGCAACGACTTATAAAGCAATAGGCTTTCTAAGTTCTGCTTTTAGAAATACTTTGATGGCTAAGTAAGCGTTCAAATGTTAAGGGAGATTTGGAATGCGATCTCGCCCCGCTGCCAGTCAGAACACGCGACGCAGAGCAGACGCAGCTCTTTGAGCAGAGTTGGCGCTGTGCGGGCACAACTTTCCCAAAGTTCAGACAGAAAGTAGAGATTGCCACCTCCTGGCCGAGCCCAGGGCAGCGCCGGGGACCCGCAGAGACATCCAGGCTTGGTCGAAATTATGTATGGGGACCTTACAAATGCCTCAGAGGCAAGCTTCAAACCAGTGCTCTTAAATACCAAAGCTAATCACTGGAGGAAATCATATTACATCAGAGGAGTGCCTCTTATTTTGCCAGGGAAACCAGGTATCATTATGTTATGCTGCTAATTCCTTTCCATACTGACAAGAGAGAATAAATACTCAAGGAAATACTTGCTTTGTTTTCTTTCTGAAACACAATAGTCTATTCCAATGAGACATGCATTGTACACACTACTAGAAACATGTAAAAATATAAAACCTAAAATATAAATTTGGTGTTCTCTTTCTTTTTTTTCCTTTTTTTTTTCCTCCAGATTTTGGATTTTTTCATTCAGTGTTGAATTGAAAGCAAAACATCACATTTTTCCAGCCTGAAAACCCAGCCTGCTGTGCTCAGGGGCAATTGCAAAGAGGCCCCTCGACACTGGACCTGGGCTATTATGAATTTGCCTGGCTCCAAGAACACAGTCAAACCACACAAAGAAAGTTACAGCACATCTGGAGAGAGATTACTTTCATATGGTCCCAAAAGACCTTGTGTGGACTAGTACCACGTCATCAGCACCCAACCTCTGCATTAAACCACACTGCAGGAAGTGTGCTGAACTTCAACCATCCTAAGGAGTCCCTCCCTTTCTCCCACAGCTCAGGAGCAGCTGGAGAGCAGCCCTGCAGGAAGGTCTGGGGGTGATGGCCCACAGCAGCTCACTGTGAGCCTGCAGTGGCCGTGGCAGCCCCGAGGGCAAAGCCCACCCTGGGGTGCAGCAAACACAGCACAGCCAGCTGGGCACAGCAGTGACAGTCCTGCTGTGGCCTCACTTGGAGTGCAGCAAACACAGCAGACAGAGCCAGCCGGGCACAGCAGTGACTGTGCTGCTGTGGCCTCACCTGCAGTGCACAAACACAGCAGAGCCAGCCGGGCACAGCAGTGACAGTCCTGCCATGCCCAGCGCTGCTGTGGCCTCACTTGGAGTGCACAAACACAGCAGAGCCAGCCGGGCACAGCAGTGACAGTCCTGCCGTGCCCAGCGCTGCTGTGGCCTCACCTGGAGCGCTGTGTGCTGTGCTGGGCCCCACAGTTCAAGAATGGTGTTCAGGGCTCTGAATGCATCCAGAGGAGAGCAACAGAGCTGGGGAAAACATGGGAGGAATGTCCTGGGAGGAGCGGCTGAGGACTCTGGGCTTGTCTGTTTTGGAGGAGGCTGAGGGGTGACCTCATTGCTCTCTGCAGCTTCCTGAGGAGAGGAAGTGGAGAGGGAAGTGCTGATCTCTTCTCCCTGGTATGCAGTGACAGGACACGTGGGAATGTCTCAAAACTGTGCCAGGGGAGGTTCATACTGGACATTGGCAAGAATTTCTTTACTGAGAGGGTGGCCAAAAACTGGTACAGGCTTCCCGGAGTGGTGGTCAAGGCCAGAAGCCTGTCAGGGTTTAAATGACCTTTGGACAGTGCCCTTAACAACATGCTTAAACTTTTCTTCAGCCCTGAACTGGTAAGACAGTTGGATAACAGGTTGTTGGTCCCTTCCAACTATAATATTCTATTCTATTCTATTCTATTTTATTCTGTTCTATTCTATTCTAAACTGTATGTTAAGCAAAACCAGGATTTCCCAAATTGTCAGAAAAAAATTTATTTTTGTGAAAAAAAATGTTGCTGCAATAATGCTCAAAGTGAAAATAACTTTTCTGTGCTGCAGGCACAAGTGTATATACTGAACCTGCTGGTCTCTCACTGCCAACTTGCATGCATGACTTTTAAGTAAGTTACTTATTTTGTAGATGTAGGTATTGGCCATTCACTCAACTATTCTCTTGCTTTCTGTGCCCTTCCTCCTAGCCAACAGTCTTATCGCCCACTAAATAAGCTGTTAGTATTTGTCTGAGTTGCCATTTTGCAGCAAGTGGCACACAAATCCCAAATTGGCTATTATATGTGTTGTTGATGAGGGCCTAAGAATTCTGCCCGCTTCAGCCTTGCCAAAATGCGTAAGTCACACACCACCACACAAACAGAGCAATTTGTTGTGAAGGTGAATTTGGGGCTGAGGAAGGTGGGATGAGCTCAGTGGATTACTGCCTATATCTTCTTACAGAGAATATGGGAACACTTTCCTCAACACATTTAAGTTTTCTGGATATCAGAGGGAATGTGCCCCTTTGTATAAACACTGGAGAGTTTCTTTCACTAAAAACAAAGCTCAAATATATGTAGCTATTGAGTTACACAAGTGTCCTCAACGAAAGACTTTGACACAGCATCTTGGAGAAGACAACACGAGAAAAACCGTAAGAGACTCTCATCTGGGAAAAAAATGTGGAAACCAGTGTTATGGACTGGAGGAAATGGAATTATATTGTCCTCGTTTGAGAAATAAAAATACTAGACTAAAAAAAAAATCAACAGAACTAAGCCTATACATCGGCAGAAGAAACAAATATTTACAAGAAATAGACCTGCAAATACTATTGGCATAGACAGTAGTATGCCTGAACTGTTTAAAGTTTGTTACTTTATGTCAAGCTGCAGAAACCATGAAAAGAGGGTTAAATGAGAAAGCACAAAGAAATAAACAATTGGAAAGTTTTAATGAGTTTTGCAGTCCTTTAAAAAACATGAAAGACCACTGGAGATTTACAAATGAACAAAGGCAAGATAGAAAAGGAAATCAGGTGCATGTTAGCAGAGATAAGAGCAGCATGCAGCCAAATAGCACATACTTAACGAAAATTTTCACCTCATTATGTTTAAATCTCGAAGAGAAACTTTGCTCTTTTACACTATCACAATATGAACGCTAAAAGAAAAATTGTGCTTTGAGACTTTAAATAGATCATGACTCCCTGGTAATTTTAATTAGCATGCTTCTGTTTTTACAAATGTGTCTTTGGGGAGCTGGTATGAAGAACAGAAGAATTAGCCTAGATGAATATATGGAATAATTTTGGTATCCATAACTTAAGTTTCCTTTGTCTGGCCAGGAGCAAAAGGACCCAAAAATGCATAAAGTTAATATTTTTAAATTACCAAAATCCCTGTTCATTTAATACATTATTTGCATTTTCCTAGCTTGCTCATATGCTAGTGCAAATAGCCATCTTAAATAGCATTGCAAGTACACAGGGCAGTATCTCAACAGAATGTAATTGTGAGATGCAAATTCTAACTGCAAATTAAAACTGCAGTTAAACTGGAGTTTAAAAAGATATGGAGTAGGGGGGAGAGGGAAAAGAAGGGAAGGGAAGGGAAGGGAAGGGAAGGGAAGG
>VZRL01003979.1:589141-639998 GCA_013397895.1 Origma solitaria | reverse complement strand
GCTCCGGCTCCGCTCGCGGCCGCGGGGCCGAAGCCGGAGCGCCGTGTTCGGCGGGGAGCGGGGTCGGCCGGGCACGCACGGTCACACACACCTGGTTCTCCCAACGTCTGGCGGTGCAGCGTTTAACGCGCTGCCATGGCCGCAAGGCTGCCCGAGCGGCTGCGCCTGCGGAGCACCGGGGGGTCCGATGGGGCTCCCAGCTGTACCAGCCTGGCCTCCGGGAGGATAACCAACCACTAATCCAATCCCTCCGGTCCAACCTTTCTGCTGTTGCTTTCTAGCCTGCCTACCAGAATTTGAGACAGCGTGTTGACAACTTTGTATCCAATCATTTGGCAACTCATACCTGGAGTCCTCATCTCAACAAGAACCAGCTGAGAAATAACATTAGACAGCAGGTTCTCAAGTAAGTGATAGCTCTGGGATTTCTCTGAACATGCTCGTGTACTGTGATAGGTGACAAAGGCTCTGGGTCAATGTAAAGTGGGCTGCTTTCTTCAAAGAAACTTCTGAAGGAACATTTTTCTTTCTCTTAATGTTTAACGTGTGGTATGAGGTAGTAACTTGCCATCAGTATTAGTCAGAATTAGACTGCACGTATTTGTTGATCTGATCCAAGATGATGCAGGGATGGAAACCTTTATTTTTGACTTGGGATGTAACCCTCTAGCTAAAGGCTACCTTTCCTTTTTCTTTTAAGTGAGGTATTAATAAAATTGCAATTATCATGTTTAGAGCGAAGGGGAAGTGTTTGACAAACTGAACTGCAGAGTACAAAGCTGAAGTCACAAAGCAGAAAAATGGATTTAAATCTAGCTGGTTAGGGAACAGGTTTTTAAGAATTGCTGTTATATTGAAATTATGTCAGACACTTAAACCTGATACTACATTATTTCTTGAAGGCTCCTTTAGTGTTTATTCTCAAATCTTAGACTGATGAGAAACATTAGGAAATTTCTTCAAAGTACCGTGAGTTTGGCCTTTAAATTGGGTCAAAACATGGATTTGGGAACTAACTTACTCAGTTGTGCTGTGGTGGTGCCATTGATAACTTGTACTGAGGACTGTTTGGTTTGTAGGGAGGGGAGCAGTTGTTTTTCCTTGTTAAAGCAGCAATGAGGACAAGAGGTAGCATATGTCCTACAAAAGATTACAGGGGTCTAAAGGAATAAGCTTTATAGCTATGGGTTTTCTTTTCTATTTTATTTTACTGAAGATAAGGTTTGTTCTATAAAGCTGCAGAACTTGCCATCTTATAGTGGGCAGAAAGTAACTTAGGGTAGTGATTAGTGGTTTAGTAGTTATTTATACCTCATGCCTTCTATAATTCATCTCTTTTATGCTGTGGGAATTGATTATATTGTGTTTCTTCTAAATTTTTTCCACAAATATGGTTTCTACAGTTAAATAACACTTGTAGGTGCAACCAGTAATGATGTAGCAACAGACTGCTTATTGTGTTAATTCTGTATGCTTGGATTGTTTTGTTTCTAGCACATTTTTTCTTACAGATAAGGCACAGGCTAAATACATAGCTGTAGGGATGCAGAGAAAACATTGGTGCTTAACTGGCGGTTCTCATGACTGTTTACATTACATCTAAATGGTCATATTTCATTAGTAAGTTCTTGTAAACTAATTTTTTGTACTAATTTATGTAACTTTATTCCAGGTCTGGAATGTTGGAATCTGGAATTGACAGAATTATTTCTCAGGTTGTGGACCCAAAGATCAACCACACATTCAGACCTCAGGTGGAAAAAGCTGTCCATGAATTTTTAGCCACATTGAACCACAAGGAGGAGGCAGGCCCCAGTACATCTCCAAGCGAGGAGAAAGCAGATGTTTCTGTTACAGTACAAGGTACTCTACCATTTCTCTGAGCAGTCTATTAACAAAAAATTGGGGTTTGAGAGAGCAGAAACATTGACTAGGTTCGCTGCTGCCATAACATTGTTAGTTATCAGTATTAGCAATCTGAGCTCCAGGCAGCGTGTCATAACACTTGTCTCTTACTCTGTGTATAAAGGTAGAAAGCAAGAGAGATGTCACCCTGTCATGGCCATGTCATGCTGTCACTTCTGCTTGAGATTATGAGGGATCAGTTTACTGTGGGGACAAAAATTGGTCTCAGTATTATAGAATCAGATAAGACATAGCTATAAGAGAAGAATGATGCAACCTTTTTGTCCATTGGTAGAGAGGAAGAAAATTACTTAAGAGACAGTTATCTGTGCAGTTGCTGTGTGCCATAAAATTTGGATGGCTAAGGTCCTAATATTACCTGTATCAACTTCTAAACGCTCCTGCAGGTACTTGTCCATTCTTTCCTGTTCTCAGAGGCTCCACAGCCATCCATCTAATTGTAACCTTTATTGAAATCCAAGCCTTATTGCTGTGAGGCCCACTTCCTTTAAAAAGGGTTAACAAGCCAGCTGTAGCTCTTAGTGCTAGTCTAGTTAACTCTTAGTCATCCATCTTCAGAGCTGATTCTAAGATGATGGAAAAGTGATAAGGTATTTCTGATAGTCCTGTTATATAGTCAATATTCTGAGTCGATTTTCTGTTACATTTGTGGAGATACTAGAGGTGTGAGCTACCAACTTCTTCCTGCAGTGTGTGTATATATGTAGAATATTTATAATATATGTACATAGTTTATCCAGAGTTGTCGTCCTACTTAGGATATCGGTAAAGTTGATCAAGGACTGTGTTCAGAATGTCCTCATTGACAATTTCCACTTCCTTTAGCAGTCCTCAGAAACAATGGTGTGTCACAGAGCAAAATTAATCTCTAGTAATTGTATGGTGATTGCTGAAGAAATGCAGCTTCTTGGAATTTTTTGTTTGGTTGTTTCTTTTAACCAAAATCTTTCAAGGCAAAATTAGTCAAATATTTTAGTTAAGTATATTTACTTTATAGAGATTGTTTGTTCTGTTTCTTTTCATTTGTTTAATATTCTATGTGTACAGAAATATGGAAAATAGGGTGAAGTAAAACTGTTTTTTCTTACTATTCAAGGTGTCTCTGCTACAGCTCCAAGTGCTAACGTAGCTAGTGATGCAATGTCCATTTTGGAAACAATAACTTCTCTTAACCAAGAAGCAAGTGCTGCCAGGGCTTCAACAGAGACCTCAAATCCCAAGAACAATGATAAAGTTGCAAGAAAACTCTCATCTCAGCAGAGCGTGGATGGTAGCACTGATAAAGAGAGAAATGTGGAGGACTTGCCAGACAGAGAGAAAGCAATTTGTGACCTTTCTGGAGAAGGGGCTGAAACACTTGCAAAATGTGAAGATTTAAATGAGCTTCCCTGCCAAAGTGAAGAAATAAAAAATTCAGCAAAGGATGCTAATATTTTGACTTTTACAAGTAAAGACACTCAACAGGAAAGTGAAGATGTAAAGAGTAAATTATTGGATAAATCTGACAAGAAACCAGACAGCAGTGAAAAAAGTGAAAGAAGAAAAGAAAAGAAGGAAAAGCTTGACAAGAAGTCTGATCATTCAAAGAAGAGCGATGACAATACAAAGTCAAAAGAAGAAAAACAAGCAAAAGAGTCGGAACCAGTGAAACAGTTGGTTCCAGAAAAGAATAGCAATAAACATAAAACAGCTGAAACCACTAAAGAAACTAAGGAAGGTATGGCATGGGCAATGCTCTTCCTCAAAATATGAATAAGGAGTGAGTTTTTTAAGTTTATTCAGGAGTTGCATCAGAATATTTGGAATCAGTATATTTGGAAAGTAAGTTTTCTGCTAGTTCTGGCAAACTTGTCTGTTAGTGACTGTTGGATTTGGTCCATCTCTCTTAGCTGAGGTACCGGAATTAGGAATCAGATGACCTTTGATTCCTCAAGTGTGTGATGGGTCATCTTAAGTTGTTCTTAAGCAAGTTTTCTCAGCAATTTCGGTCTTCATTTAAAGTTTATATTTCTACATCAGAATGATTTTTGTTTTGAGTAAACCAGAGTTAGCCTAGTAATATTTCATTAAGGTGTTAAAATTTTTTATTATTTCTAGTTCTTAACATAGTTTTGTTTTCAGTGACAAGATTGATGTTTTGTAAGAAAAAGTTTCACAAATACAGTTGCCTTACAGCTCTTTGTTTTTGGTTTTTGCTTTGCAAGAAAATACATTAATAGATTCAGATACGGATGTACTCAGTGACATCACGGTCAGCTCTGTCCATACCAGCGACCTTTCTTCCTTTGAAGAGGAAAGCGAAGAGGAGCCTGTAATTTCTGACAGTACTGAAGAAGGGGAGATCACATCAGGTGGTAAAATAATTACATTGTTAACTAGCAATAAGGAGTATGTAATGCTTTCATTGAATGTACCATATCATAAATTTGAGGGTTTGAAATATTGTACTTACCTATGAAAGAGAATTTTGATGTATACTGATAGTATTTGTGCAGTTGCCAAAGATGAGTAGTGGATTTACTTTTTGAATATTTTTTAATAGTTTGGTGTATTCTAAACATTGTAAATCTTTCTTATTCTGCAGTATTACGTAGATGACAAAAACACTGAATGTTCTGTGGAGTTTCTTCCCCTCCAATTTGCCATGAACTTGGTTGAACACTAGAGTGCTTTGTGACCCCGGGGTAGTGGTTGTAGCTGACTTTATAGATCAGGTTGGGTTTAGAGCTTTAGGATTCAGGAACCTGGCTACAGTAGAAAGAACAGGAATGGATCTAGCTTTAAAAGTTCAGAAACACCAAGCTTCGCTGACTGTGTTGCCTTTTTGTGTTCTCCTGTCTAGTACAGACTTCAGACTGATTTCTACAGTTAATAAAACTTTGCACTTTATAATGCAGTTTATAGTGCAGAATGCCTTAGTACCTGAATGAGTTCTCTCTAGTATGCTCACATCTTAACCTTTTCTGGTCTACAAATGTAATTTAGAAGCACTGAATTACTTGCATATTCTCTGGCTTTCGTCTTCCTTTGAAATGTGACAGATTGTGTTGTTACGACTAAATATTTATGAAATGAAAGCAACCCTTAAGTATGTTTCAGGAGTACAAATAATTTGTACAGTCCTGCAGTATTTTTAGTAGTACTGAGAAAACTGAAACTGAACTAGATTTAGTTATTTTTACATGACTAATACTTACATGTGTGTAACCAACTGTGTTTTGTGTATGCATTTCAGTAAGCCTATCTGGTTTTTAATGTACTCAAATACTGTACTGATATTTTTGGTGTGGGGAGAATTATAATTTAATACATAGCAGAAATTCTATTGATTTCTCGTGCATCGCTAGCTGTTAAATGCTGTATGTAAAGGGGCACTGGGATTACAGGCAAGGGCGTAAGCCCAGTTGTTGTGTCTTGGTTTATTATATGGTTTGTGTCATGCAATTTTTTGGCTAAATGGTGTACACAAACACATGAATACACCTTTGATTTTTTTCATAATCTAGTGATATTTTGATGCTAAAAGGGTTTAATTTTTTTAACTATTTATGGTTTTAGAGTAAATAATTGTTAGTACGTTTTGAGTAGCTTTGCCTTCTCAAAAGTTATGTTGAAAGCACTGCCCTAATTTATCAATATATCTCTATGCTCACTAATATTTATTTAGATGAAGAGGAGAAAAACAGTCAAAGTAAGGCGAAGTCCCATGCTAACGAGCTGAGTGATGGGAAAGCCAAGCCTGTTCGCCATGCTTATGTTCGCAAGCCTTTCCTGTACTCCAAATACTTCAGTGATTCTGATGATGAACGAACTGTAGAACAGCGCCGTCAGTCCATTGTGAGTGTGGGGGTTTGCTACTGCTCACATTCTGGCCCCAAAACATTTTAGAGCAGAAATTCCACTTCTGGTTTGGTGGTGGTTTGTGCGAGGGGGAGTCTTCTGTTTCTTCTCCCTTCAGGAGGTTTTTTTTCCCTTTGTATTACAACTGCCCTTAATTCACGTTTCCATCAGCATGGCATGATCCACTCTCCAGTACAGCGTTCTGCTCTACTGGTTATAGTTTGAAGTCTTCTGGCAGTGAAAGCAGTGATAGAGTTTTCTATCTCTTTTCCCTCTCCTCAAAATACAGTGACAATTTGGATGGAAAAAGTAGCCCATATCTACCTGCAGCCTGCCTTCAGTGGGGTTTTTGGTAGATCAGGCTTGTGTTGAGTACTGCAGGCAACTTCATTACACCAGCTCTTTACAAATGTAGTCCTTGCTGACCATGAAATCAGTAGTTTGTAGCAAGTCTGCAGCCACTGGGAATGGAAACAAATTTAAGCATGTGCACTCTGTTCTGTGGCAGAAGGGCCTGGACAGAGAAGAGGGAGCAGCAGTTCTTTTAGATTTTCTTCTTTGGCCAGGTACATATATTTATAGTTATATGTGTAATATATATGCTGTGTATATATTGTATATACATACAAATAAAACATATGTTCTTTGGGAAGGTCTCGTAGCTTCAGTCTGCAGTATTGAGGAGCAGTGAAATTCTGGAACTCAGCTAATTGCACTTCACAAAAATATTAGAGGATTCCATTAAATTTTATATGATTTCTAAGGAGTGTTTATGTTTTAGTTTTTCTTAAGCTTCAGCGTTCTGTTTTCTATGGGGTTTAGCCTAATATTTGTAAGTCAAAGAATGCTCTTTGACCTAATGCTAAATTGTTTTCTTTGCTTTTGTATCTCTAGGCCAAAGAAAAAGAAGAGAGACTCCTAAGAAGACGAATTAACAGAGAGAGGCTTGAGGAAAAACGTAAACAGAAGGCTGCAGAAAGGACAAAATCCCTAAAAACTGGAAATCAGAATGCTAAAGGTATGAGAAGAAGATCTGTGAGTAGCCCACATCACCCTGCTCTCACTTATTCTCTGTAGAATAAAACATTCAGCTTTGAATAATGGTCACATAGGTCTGTAGTTGTTGCCTTCGCTTAATGAGCCAGCATCTCAACAGTGATGTAACAGAAAAAATTATAATGCAAAATATTACCACAGAAGTTCTTCTTCACTTTTTCATATATCCATTACACTTCTTAAGCTCAATTAATACTTATATAACTGCTATTCTCTACTGCACTGTTGTACCATCTGTACTGCTTTCTGTCATGTTTATAGCTGGAATAGTAATATAATGATGTGTATGTATTTTACCATTTGTATGTTATTTTAGGAAAAAGTGGCTTGCACTTAGAAGAACCTTCATCAAAAAGTCTAGAGTCAAAAACTACTGGTACCAGCATTAAGGATGTGCTTAAAGAACAGAAGTTTTTGGAGAAAAAGGTGGCCCTGAGCAGAAAAAGAAAAAGAGATTCAAGGTACTTACATATTTGCTCAAAAGGAGTTAAGGTTTTGAATATTCATTTTTGCAGACTGGAAAGGCTTTTTTCAACTTTGTACTTAGCTTTATCCATTTTAGCAGTTTTTTCTTAAATATTTGCATAATTTTGTTACTAATTTGCATGAAATGCAGGCAGAAAAATTATAGCTGCTTAAATATGTTGCAGCTCCAACTGCAGTAGCAGTCTTTATGTGGCTTTTCACAGAATGGTCATAAAGGCAAGAGAATGGAGAGCTTTTACATGTTTGTGCATCTAATAGGCAAGTCAGGTTGGCTTCATATTTAGATGGATGTTTTCTGTAGATATGTACCTGTGTACATAACTGTCTGCATACAGGTAAATGTGGGGCAAGGAATACTCTTACCCATTTTACAGGGATGTCATACTAATACTGCTTTAAAGCACTGGTATTCAGGATATTTTTGAAGTTGATATATATAACTTTATGAGAGAAAAAAGCCTGGCCAAGTTGGTTAGTCAGAAGTTGGGTGATCATGTTCTATTTCTGCATTTTTAGTGGGCATTTCTCTCTTGCCTTTAGCTTTGAAAGCAGAGAATTTACAAAGTAGTGTTAGGTTGATACCAATTGTTCTTTATTAAATTGTGAAAATACCTCCTTCAGGCATGCTGAAGATAGCTACAGAAAGAAAAATGAGCCATCTGAAGAAGATTCTAAAGAAATGCAAAAGACAAATGAGGTAGATGTCTCTTAAATATAAACCTTATGATCTTCCTCTTAATTCTAATAGTACTCTTTCATATGTTCACACCAAACGGCATATAATTGCATTCATTCTAACTAATATGTTTTTTCCTGCCTGTTCCTTCAGTTGTATTAGTGGTCTGACATCACTGTAGTAATGTTTTCTGAATTCCAATAGCCCCTGAAATATGGTCCATCTATGCAGTGCTGATGCATGTTGTAGTAGAACGTGAGGTGCAGTTTGAGCCCTACTCTGTGAAGCATACTGGGTTTTAAAAAAAAGTTACATCTTTTATGTGCAAAGACTTGAGCTTGATCTGTGTAAACTTCTCACTGGAAGGTTAAAGGAAAACTGACTGTGCTCCAAGCACAAAAGAAAAAAAAATTATGGTGAGAACTTTTGTGAATAACATTGTTTAAATTGAAAAAGGTGGGAATGGAAGTTCAAGTAGAAGTCTAGATTTATCTTTTTTAGGTCTTAGGTGTTGTTTAGTTTTGGATTTTTAGTTATGGTTTTGTTTTACCAGACAGCATAGTGGCTATTTAAAGGAACTTATGGAGTACGGGAAGTTGTGATTGTCTATTCAAAAATCAGTGTAAGTAATTTTAGAAAAATTACCTTATAAAGAAAAGATAATAAAGTTCAGACAGGCTACTTAAGGATAACTTCTTTTGCTTTGGATTTTTCCACAATAGCAGATAGTTGAAATGAAAATGGCAATTTTCGTTTTCTGACTGACATTATTTTGGGTGATTTTTTATTACAATATTAAGTGTATTCCCTAGTGTATTTTTTTTAATCGAGAGCTTGTGCTTGCCAGTTCTGTTCAGTCACATAGGTGAAGAAACTGTGTAGCATGTACTTACATATGTAAAAAAATCTCTTTTGTAGACTTGTGAAAAAAATTCTTCCAAAGAACTGAAGCACAATCATGGGAAAAATGAAATCTCTAAACAACTTAGAAGACTTTCAGAATGGGGGCATTCTACTGAGGAAAGTAAAAGTGATTCTAAAGCAGAAAAAGAACATAAAAGGAAAACCTCTACTTCTCTTCAGGCTGAAGGAGCTCAGCAGGACAGTGAAACAAGGGACCCAAAAAGACAACTGGATAGAGCAGAAGTCAATACTGAAGAACCACAGAAGCAGAAATCTGCATTTAAGAATGAAAAACACCCCAAAAAAGATACTGACACAGAAATTCAACATATGAGAAATTCTGCCAAAAAAGAAGGCAAATCATATAGAGATAAAAACGAAAAGGAAAGAACTGCTTTAGAAGATAAACTTTCTTTAAAGCACAAATATAAAGGAGATGGTATTCACAAGTTAGGTGAAGATGTTGAACTTCATTCATTTGAGAAAAGTTTGAAAGGAGAGGATGGTGGTCAGAAACATAATCAACAAATAAAGGTTTCCTCAGATGAAAAATGTGAAAGAAAAAATAAACACCGAAGTGAACGGAAAGTATCAGTAACAGGAAAAGATGGAAAAAACCCTTCTGAATCAACCTTAAAAGCTGAAGAATTGCCACGGAAAGAAAACAAAAAAGACAGACATCTCTCAACAGACAAATCAAGAGCAGAATGCAAGACCAAAAGGTCCCTGAGTGATTCTAAGCCACAGAAGGATTCCCTAAGTGCCTCAAAGCAACCTGGTTCTGCATCACACAGAAGGAGTGAAAGCTACTCAGAAGACAAGCATGAAATAGAATCAACTAACTCTGATAGTAATGTAAAACATGAAGATGGTGTTCATAAAGATAGACGAAGATCTAAGAGCCTTGCAGAAGACAAGATTTTGTTAAAGTCCAAGTCAAAGAGTCATAGTAGACAGTTCAAAGCATCTGAAACAGAATTACAGGAATTAACAAAACAAGACACTGGACAGAAATTAGACAAAGATAAGAGCCTGGAAGACGATTCAGATAAACAGCACAAATCCAGGAATGAAGATAAAAATTTGGAGGAGAGTGCTGCTGAGTTTGAGCTTGCAAGTGGCCCACAATCAACTCAGGGATCACAAAAAGACTTTAGTCATAGAGTTAAGTTGCATTCTGGAGAAAAAGGGTCTGTAAAAGAGAAATACAGGGGTGATAAAGATTTAAGTAATTCCAAACTAGAAAGAAGGTTCTCTGCGGAAGGCCATAAAAGCAGAAACTTAAAGCACAGCAACAAGGAAATGAAGAAGAAAGAAGACAGCATCAAATTGGAAGATAAGGATACTAAAGAAATGGATAGTGGGCATGAAAGAGTATCGAATGTCACAGTGGCAGTGGATAAAAAACAAAACAAGAAGGTATCCTGTGAAAATAGAAAAAGCAGTATATCAAACCAAGATTTGGTTAAGGAGGAAAAGCAAACAGCTAGCACCATTGAAAGCAGCCAGGCTCCAGCCCCTCAAAAGGCAGCTATGAATAATGATGACTTGCATTCTGGTCATGAGGCAGAACTGATGGAACTTGATTTGACAAAAACAAAAGCACAGGAAGCATCTAACATTGAAGGAAAAACCACTCAAAACTCTCTTCAAACCACAGATATCAAGTGTGCAGCGAAACAAAAAGTATCTCGCTCTATTTCAAATAAGGAGTTAAAACACAGCTTGGCAGATCCTGAGGCCTGCGAATCACAGTTTCTGCCTGCAGCTGAAAAAACTGATGAACAAGAAGATACTTCTAATAAACAAGTTGGTGCCTTAGACACTCTGTCCAAAAAAGCTTCCATGGCTCAAGGACCCAGTAAACAAGGGGCTTATAAAATGAGCATTGTGAATGAAACAAGTGGTAGAATCTTAAAGAATGTGTCCAGTAAGGATCAGGCTTCAAAGGATAGCAGAAGACCAAAGAATTTAAAAACTGTGATAAATTCTAATTCAAATGATGTTCCTTTAGCAATTAATTCTTCAAGAGAAGATGCTACTGATGCAAAGTCCATGGATATGGATACCTCGGATTTTACAAATTCTTTACGTAGTATGTCTAAAGAATGCCATAATGCAGATGGGACTTCCTTATTGGAAGATAGCCTTTTGAAGAACGATACAGCACAGGTTGTATACATGGAGCAAGATAGTGCAGTGCCGAGTTCCATCATGAAGGATGATGGTGACAACACCACCATGGCAAACAGTATAGGAAAAGATAATGAGGTGTCCCAGCCTGATGAACAGGCAATGGAGGACAGTACAGCTGGGTTACATAGTCGAGAAGATTACAATGAAGCATCAAAGTCTGAAAGCTCTCGGGATAGGGAGTTAAAAAGAAAAGAGGAAAATTTGATGTCTGACATAACTGAAGATTGTGGAGATGTAACAAGAAAAGAACTTACTCTAAGAAGAAAAGAAAGAGAGTACTTGAATGTGGATCCTTCCACAAAGGGAGAAAGAAGCACAATGATGGGTAGTGTGGGAAAGAACAATGTGCATGACACTGATGATATAATCCAGTCTTCCTCTGTTTTAGTGCCTGAAGGAGTTCCTGAGGAAACTGTCAAAGGCTCTGTTATAGCCAATGGTCAAGAAGGGACTAGTGTGCTTGGCATGGAAGACAAAAATGAAAGCAATGCCGTAGGTACCAGTGCAGGAAGTAGTAAACTTAGTTCGTTGTACAGCATACAAAAGCCTCCGGCCACTGTGATAGGAACTAGCACAGAAAAGATTGTTGAGAGCACTGCAATGGCGACTAGTACAGGAGGAGAAAGAGCTGAGGGTACATTACATTCTGAGAAGGACAGTGATGCTACAACCACTTGCTCAGAAGAAGAAAGTGAGGTGACAGTAATCTGCACAAGCATAGAAGCTGATGAAGGTTTCACAACAGGCATGTGGGTAAAAAGTGAGGGCTGCAGTTTTGTCACAGGAGCAGATATTGGTGACTGTACTGTTGCAGCAGCTGAAGAAGGTGGTGGCAGTGTTGTCACTGAAGGATTGGCAGAAAGTGAAAGTTTCCTAACAAGTACAGAAGGAGGAGAAAATGATGCCTGTACCATGGTTGATGCAGAAGAAGGTGGTAAGGATTCAGTGAACCCAAGCGGAGTAGAAATTGAAGACAGGGTGAATAGTGCTGGAACAGAAGAAAAAGATGACGCTGTGACTAGTGCAGGCTCTGAAGAAAAGCGGAAGACCTCAACTTGTGTAGCTACAGGCAAATTTGAAAGTTCTGTGTCCTGTTTAGGTGAAATGGAGAGCGATGGAGCTGTAACTAGTGCAGGGACAGATACCGGTGAAGGGTCAACCAGTGGTGATAATTCAGGTGAATTTAGGGGCAGTGTGACAGCTGGCCAAGTGAAAGAACACGAAGGTACTGTGACTTGCACAGGTGCAGAAGAAAGAGGCCATAATTTCATCATCTGCTCTGTGACTGGTACAGATACCCAAGGAGAAAACACTGTAACTGGTGCGAGTATTGCAGTAGTCACAAACAACAGTGCTATGGCTGGAACGAGTGGTGACAAATCTGAGGATACTGTAAATGGTGAAAGTGCAGTGACCAGCACAGGCATAACCCCAGAAGATGATGCTGAAATTTCAGCAGTCTGCACAGGGCTAGAAGACAGCAATGAGGGATTTGTAGTTTGTTTAGAAGCTGAAAAATGTGAAAGTCTAATGGACAGTACAAGGGCAAAGGAAGAAGCCAGTATCACTACAGTCAGTGTAGGTCTGTGTGATGATGAAGGTTTTGTGACTAGTACAGGCTCAAAAGAAGAGGATGAAGAAGGAGAGGACATTGTGACCAGTACAGGAAGAGGAAATGAAGAAAATGAGCATGCTTCTACTTGTACAGGAATGGAAAGTGAAAATGCACTAATTTGTATAGGTGCAGAAGAAGATGAAAGTTCCATTATCTGTATAGTTGCTGAACAAATGGAAGCTGAGTCAGGAGTGGCTGGCACAGCTATAAATAAGCTTACTGTCGACAGCATGACAAGTGCAGAGAAAGAAGCTAATTGTGGCACAGACTGCAAAAATGATAAAGGCATTGTTGAAAGCAGTGTAACCAGTGCAAGTGCTGCAGATGATGGTGCCTTGGCTGCACAGACAGGAAGGCGTGAAGGTGCCTTGCTTCCCTCAGATGCTGAGGAACGTGAGGGTCCCATGACTAGTGCTATGGCAGTGCAAAATAAGACTCAATTTGGTGCTGAAGACAAACATGAGAATGCCATGACTTCCTTTGACAGCAGAGAGCTTGATGCCTCTATAAGCAGTGCAGTTCCAAAGGAAGATGAGACTTCTCTTACTCCTGCCGACAGAGAAGTAAAAGTAAAAGGTGATATCATCTCTACCAGCACAGTGGAAGATGCTCCCTTACATTCAGCCATGGATGCTGAAGAAGGTCCACTTGCTGTTGCAAGAGTAAATGAAAGTGGGGAAAGCTCTATGATCTTAATAGACACTGAAGACACAGTGCCTATGCCCAGCACAGCTACAGAGTTTAAAGAGTGTGTGAATACTTCCAGCAGTAAGCAGGAGAAAGATGAGTGCACTATGATTTCCACCAGTATTGTGGAGGAATTTGAGGCTCCTATGTCAAGTGCAGCTGTTGAATATGGTGATCAGCTCCCCTCTGTGAAAACAGAAGAAGTAAATGAGAATGCTATGGTTTCCATAGATATGGAAGTATATGAGGTTCCCATGCCTAGTGAATCCAGTACAGGAGGAGACGATAATGGTGATGATGGGAGTCACCCAACTGCTAGTGGTAAGGAAGAAAAGGATGAGTGTGCTATGATTTCCACAAGTGTTGTGGAAGAACAAGTAATCTTAATGTCAGGTGAAGTCACAGGCGCGGCAATTCAGCATATCTCAGACACGGAGTCAAAAAGTGAAACGTTAATGATCGCTACAAGTACAGCAGAATGTTTTGAAGCTCCTATGTCTAGTGTAGCTATGCAAGATGAAAACAAACTTAGTGCTTCAGAAACAGAAGGAAGATATGAAGCTGCTATGATCACTACAAGCATGACAGAAGAATGTGAGATAGTCCTGATCAGTGCAGCACCACAGGGTGAAAGTCAGCTCATTGTAGCAGGAGATGAAGATGCCATTCTCTCTCCAAATCCATCAGAGGAATGTAAGGTTGTGGAGACCACTGCAACTGTAGATGAACAGTTTGGACTAGCTGCTTTCAATGCAGATGGGAAAAACAAAGGTTCTGTGATTTTTGTGGGAGAATGTGGAGCTCCTGTGCTAAGGGTTGCAACTGACAGTGAAGACCAGCACACCCCTTCAAATATAGGGGATAAGGAGGAACAGGCAGTGATCACTCTGAGCACAATGGAAGAATGTGATAGTCTCTTCACCTTTACAGTCATAGAAGAAAGTCAACTTGCTGCTGAGAGTACAGAAGTAAAAGACAAAAGTGAAGAAATTTTTAATACTGCTAACCAGATTGAATGCATCCTATCAACTACAGGCCCAGAAAAAGGCGGGAATTCTTTGCTTGTCATTGGTACAGAGAACAAGACAAATGAGAGTGGGGTGAGAACAGAACCTGCAGCATCTCAGGCCACAGTAGACAGTGAAATCACAGAAACAGATGAAAATGCAGTGAACCTCATGAGTGTAGATGAGGGCCTTTGCGTGGAGATTAGTACAGAGACTGCTGAGAGTCCTTCCCCAGAGGCAGGTGAGGATGATGAGCAAGCTGAAGATGTTTTGCATGAGGGTGTTACATCAGAACTCACTTGTACAATTTCAGAAGCAGTGATAGAGAGTGAAACTGTAAAGAATGTAAACTATAAATTAAACTCAAACTTGCTTTTAGAAAGTGACTTCTCTGAAATAAGGACTCCCCTGCCTAAGACACAGGCTCTTTCCTTAGTTTCTGCAAATGAAGTGACTGTAAACACCAACCATGGTGAAGTAACAGTAGAAGCAGAATTAGGGAAAAAAAGGGACCTCCCTTTGTTGCGTGTGGAAGAGCTGTATGACAGTGATGACAAAACCAACTTGGTCAAAACAGATGAAACTGGCATTGAAGTTACTTTTCAGAAAAGTAATGCAGCCTTTAATTCAGGTGAGGATTTTTTTTTTTTTTAATTCTTCAGTTTATAAGTTGTCATAAATAGACGCATTTTACCATTATTGTAGTTAGAAATAACTTGTACTGTTGAGATACACCTCACCTCTTTATTAGTTGCAAAATAGCTATTAATACATTTAAGAATTGGTGACAAATAAATAAGCATGTGGTTCTGGGTGAATAGGACCAACTGAGCACAATTACCTGAGTTGTGTTGGAAAACAAATAATAGAGTGCAAAAAATTACTAAAATACATTGACTTAAAGTTGTGAGCTAATATATAAAGTGGTTTGCAAAGGGTAATTATTGTGGAGCTACACGAGTCTTGTTATTAACGTGTTACAATATTCAAAAGGGCTTTCGAGGAAAGAGGATGCATTTCGTTTTTATGTACATTCATCATTTTAGAAAGGTAACTCCATAGTAATTTTGAAGGTTAAGAGTGGCCATCCTTAATCATAACTGCAGATTTTCTCTGGATGATTATTTAGTAGTCATGTTCAGATTCACTGTCTTACACTTAATTTTGTCTTGTGAATATACTTGAAATGGTTCTGCTTTGGTGTTACAAAGGAATCAGATGGTCATCCTAAATAAGTATTTTTAGTGAGCAGTACATGTCTATTTTAAATAGAAAATGACCGTATATGGCATTAAGGATATCATGCTCTATATCCAGATCCATTTTTCTAAGCTAACGTTTGAAGTGAAATTGCATGGTTGCTGGTTCCTAGAATACAGTGTAAGGACCATCCTACTATTTTTGGCATTTTGCCTTTTTGACCCTCTGGAGTAGCTGAAGCACAAATTTCTTTTAAAATTAATAAATTTTGTAGATGCTGTAATGAAATCAAGATTATGACTTCATTATAAATTTTGGAAAAATTAAACTGTAGAAAAAACTGTTTATAGCACAGGAAGTGGAATTAATGCTGATCAAGTACTATTTTTAAATATTTTCCTCATGTCTGTCTTCGCTATTATTTCAAAAACATAATGTGAGCTTAGGTCCACTTTCTCAAAGTTTGGCTTTATTCTTGAGTTTTATTGATATTTGGGTTGTGAGAGCTGTTTCTGCAGATTCTGGGATTTTAGGAATTTGTCTAGGAAAGAAGCTGATTTAGTAAACTTGAAAAATACTGTTTGGTGTTTATACAAGAGACAAACATGAGCCATGAGAGTGTAAAATGCTTCAGTGTAAAGTATTCCTGTCTCAGCGCTTGCCTCAGGCCTTGTTGTACACTGATGTAGCCTCTGTAAGTACCAGTGGTAATGTGCTTATTCTGTGGACTGCAACCATAATTTAATCACTTCACATGCATCATTGATGAATTGTCATGTTTTAACTATTTCTTTTAGTTTAGGAAAAGCTGTCTAAACAGGCTTCTGAAATAGGTTTCCAAAAATTCTGTAGAAGTCACGTGACAATGCTGTTGCCATGGCCTGTTTTTAACATGTTACGAGCATACAGCTGTTCCCCTGGGGAATGAAATGGGAAGGGGTTTTAAGATTTTCTGAAACCACATAGGTGCTAACAGGAGCTACTGAGTTTTCAGTCTCTGTAGAAGTTGGACATTTTCAGTGGTTATGGTTCTAGAGCTGACAGATTCAGATCTAATAGTCACTTAAAGCAAAATACATCTTTAGTAGTAACTCTTAGCTCTGCATTCATTAACACAGAGGTAGTTTGCTGTTTGGAATTTGGTCTAAAAAAATCTGTTGATGGTTTCTTTATGAAGGAAATGCAAGAAGAAAAAGCCCAAGTTCGAACTCATAAGCAAGCAAGAAAAAAAGCCAAAGTCAGAATTCATAAGTAAGCTGTGGTAAATCTCGATCCCGCAGATTTTTCAAGCCTTTTGTATTTAAGGAAAACATAGAAGTACTTGTGTTCTTACAGGTGCCAGGTTGGGGTTTTATTGAGCTGGTTCGCTGTCAACAGACTGACTATTGTTCCTGTTATCTGCAGGAAGGGTTTAAATTCATGTGCTGTATTCATGAGGTAGTACTGAGAAATAGCATTCTACTGTAGCATACATAATGTAATCTGATAATTTTAACATATTTGTATTTCATTAGGCAATAATGCAGCCTTACCAAAGCTGGCAGAAGAACTAGAATTTGAAAGTACCTTGAGAACTGACAAGGTATTTATGTTATTTTGAAAATTTTTACTGCACTGTTTCTTGCGTATTCATGTATTTTCCTAGGGTTTCTTACTGAACCTTCTGATTTTTGTGCTGCACAAATGGGATTTAAACTGGAGGACTTCGAAAGAGTCATTTTTCAGATCATTCAGCTGTAGTTTTCTAAGCAGCTGGCGTTTAAACTGTGGGCTGTCCGTATTATTCCATGTTAGAAATAATTCCCTTCTTCAGCCACACTCCTTCTGTGACTGTGGCATCCAAGTTTGTTTTTCTAAGGTCATACTGTGTGCATGTTGCTTTTGATAGTGCTTGTAAAATAGTCACAGACACCCCAGTTGCTAGAGCTGGCAAATGTTGGTTCAGTTCTTTGAACTAGTAAACAGACATACACTGCTGTTCATTGCATTGCTTCACTTCCTGGCCAGTCTTCAGACTCACACATCCGCTGTGTGTTTGAGCAACACTTGCTGCTGTTCTGTTCTGATAACTACAGCCCATCAGCTGCTGTCTCACAAGAGTGGGGCACCTGGGATAATCCCGGGTGTTTGGGCTCATGGTCACCTATAGCTTGTGTGAAACCAAAGCTGAGTCTGTTTGTGTGTCTGGGATGTGATCCATAGTAGGCAGGGTTCCACCTGGGTTAATTCTTCATTCAGATGCAGGAGTGCATCCATGTTCCTCGCCAAGCTCTGAGAATAAGTTTTTGAGGGATAACATGGTTCAGAAACTCCCAAGCTTCTATGAAAGAGTGGACTTAGGAAAGTTGAAGTCAGCTTCAGTCTGGTGGGATTTATTAATAAGAGCTGAATTCCACCTGCAAAAAGCTGTACTGTTTACCAGCATAACATGGTTCTAGAGTCAGTATAGCCATAATGTGGAACTGTAGCTGAGTTTACAATGTTCAGATCAGCCTTTGGTACACTTAGCTCCATATAGCATTAGCTATGCAGCTGTAACTTAGAGCTGCATTTTTTTTTTTTTTTAAAAAGGAAGCAAACCTAAAAAATCCACCCAAAACTCAAGTTGAAGGGAGATCATTGCACCTCATTATACATTGCAGATCTTTTTTTTTTTTCCCCCTGCATATGTGAACATTTCTAGACTATTGCTTGTATTTGGAACTCGGAGAAGGTGCTGCACCTTGAATTCCTGAAATCTGCTCTTCCAAGCTAATCTCTGGTACTAATGTTAACTCTGAGGTCAAGTCTAAGTACCATGCTGTTGAACTTAGCTCTGACTGTTTCTTCTTAATATTTGCACTGATGTCTTACTAAGAAAGCTTTTGAAGTCTTTCATAGTTCATGATACGACAATGTTCATCATGACATGAAGGAGCAGAGTGAGACATACTTGTTCTGAATATCTGCAGTATTTGTTTCTTTTGATTTTGTCTTTCATCTCAACAGCCTGAAAGTGCAAGAAGTGAAGAGGGATGTGTGAATCTTCAAATTAAAGAACTGCAAAAAGGTGATTTTTATACTGATAACAATTTATTTTGATGCTGATGGGACTATTACTTATGATGGGAGGGTTGCAGATTTGTTATGTATGACATATAAAGGAACTGAAGAAAGCCTTCAGAAATCTTGGAATGTTTCTAGGAGTTCAGGAGACTTTGAATTTGGTTTGTGGGGTGGGGGGGGTCAGACTTTTCTTCCAATGATATGCTGAAAGTAGGAAAAAATTTTAAAATTTAGGATTTTTTTAAAAATTAGACTGCTAATATTCTACTTAAAATTAATAAATGCAGAAAAACATTTGTCCAGGAAAGAGACAGAGACTTCCCCAAGGAATGGCTTTCTTCCTTATAGATTTAGAACATCCTTATTTTAGGGTGCTATGACAGGCCTTGTGAGGATATGAAAGTAGTAAGTACCATATGACAAATCACAAATACTTTATGGACAACTTCTGGGTTCTTTTTCTTCTTGCTCTCCAAAAGATTAAAATATTTGTGGCCATCCACTCAAATTTGAAGAGCAGTTATAAGTAGGTAATCATGTAGTTAGAAACCTCAATTAATCAACTTGGATCTGTGCTCAGTAATTCCTTTTCCATGTACTTAAACTAATCTTCAGTAGGACCAAAACTAAGAAAGAATCCATTCTTCCCAAACCCAAATTACGCGTTGCAATTGTTTGGCTTTCCTGTTAAAGCAGAAACAAACACCCGCTTTGTGCCCATCTTGATGGATTTTGTGCTCCAGATGCATTACAAAGATGTTTACAACACTACCAGATGAGAGCTAATCCTCAGTTTTTGGAATAACAAGCAGAACTAAAATGAATCCCAAGAGGTAGCCAGTGTTAGTGCTGCTTATATTGTCCAGGGAGGTTAAAAATGCATTTCCTCTTACAAAAAGTTGCAGCTAAAAGCCTATGTGCTATGGAAGGACACACTGTTAAGCTCACTTCTAAATTTTTAGATATACCAAATAAGCATACCAAAATAACCATTTACCAAATAGAAAACACAGTAGCAGTAAGGTGAGATATGAGCATTGGTATAAAACTTCAGAATTCTATTTTTATTCTCAGGATAGGTCAGATTCATATGCCTGGATATAGGGTGTTGTGTATTCAGCTGAATGATAATAGACATGCTTTGCTCACAAGAAAGAAAATGTAAACCCTGAGAATGGGTTAGAAGAACATAGACTTCAGGACAGCAGATCTAAAATTTGAACAGGTTTTTCTTTACTGTGAGGTTTCTTTGAAGTGCCTTTAAAACTCTGCCACTTCCCATCACTCAGTCACCCAGACAGACAGTACTTAAAATTTAAAATGTGCAGACTGAGCTAGCTGTGATAATCTTGTTTCTTATAAAATGTTTAACAAACATCCATTTGTTCTGTAAATCATGTTGGATATGACACATACTGAAGACTAATGCTTTTTTGGGTCTTGCTAGAGAGGTTTTTTTTCTCCCCCACAATAATCTCTCTTATATGTACATATGCATGCATATATACATACAGCTCAACATACGTAAAAGGAAGTTGTTTAAAAGACAAATGTGTGTCCTGTCATGAGTATGAACAGCAGACACGGTAGTTTAGTAGTCCAGGATTCTTTGGAATGTAAACAAATCATAGCTGTTTGAGTGGGTAGGAACTAGCTCTTCATTTGACACTGCTTTAAAAATTGAAAGATGTGCAATTCAGCAGTATAGCTGTGGAAGAACGGTTGCTAAAACATGTTGATTTAAGAAATGAGCTACAAAATGCATAAAATTCTGTGTAAAGAGTGATTTTACTGGATTTTAGGTTTATGTTCTTACGGTAGCTGAAAGGAAAGTTGCTTAGAATGTTTTAGGAGCTTGTTTTAATTAAGGTATTAATCCAGTGCTTTTATGAGTCAGATTTTAAGAATGCTTGATTGAGCAGCTTCTTTATAATTCTCTTTTTGTATCAAAACTTATGGAATTCTGTGAAAACTCCAGACCACTCATCAGCTCTCATGATTACTTTCCCTACTTTTGTGATATGAAAGGCTGAGGCTCAACTTCATCAGAGTTAGAGTACCGTAGAGTCTAACAATTGGGTAATTTCCTTGTGTGTGCTCTTATCAGCTACAGGTCTCACTAGTACAATTCTGCAAACTTTAGTTTTCTGGAAGCATAATGTTATAGCATAGCTTAATCATGTTTTACTTCTTCCCATGATCCAGTATCTAAGATTGTGATGGATGAAATTCTGATTCAAATGATAGAACTATATTTGAAATGTCAAAGTCACCATAAATTTCAAAGATGACAGCTCCTTGATTGCCTGTATTTCAGCCATAACCTGATTCCCAGTTATCCTATACTCAGAAATTCATATTCTTGTTTTGTTTTGTGGGTATATTGTTAAGAGAAGATTGGACGTCTCTTATTTCCAACATTGAAAGTAAGTTTTATGTAGTTTCAGGATCTCTGGAATCCTTTTGGGGAGGTGAAGTAGAGGATACTGTGATACTTTGATCTTGCTTAGCTTTTCTGATTGTGTTGTAATTTTTTTTAATAGATTTGCTGCAGAGGAATATTCCTTTAGAAAGAGAAGCTTCTCATGTAAGTGCTTGGTTTTTTAATTTATTCTCTAAGTCTGTGCTGCTTTTCTCGTACTTGAATTTACTTCTATTTACATGAAGTATTCTCTAAAGGAAAATATTATTTTTGTGTATGCAGAGCCTATGTATATTGAGACTGTGCAGCTGTGTAGGTTGATGTCTAATTATTCTTTCAAATCTGCTGGTAAATAAATCTTGTATTGTTCCATAGTCTGTGACTATTTCAAGACTGTTAACTGGCAGAAAAGAGAAGCTTGATTGATCTCCATGAGAGTACAGGAGAGAAAATAGGGATTATTCTTGGAACTTTTGATGACAATTAGAAACCTATTTTAATGCAGTCTGCTGTCTTTCAGAAGAACTTATAAGAGGGATAACTGGGAAACTTGCGAATGCAAAGTGTTTTTTACAGAGCAGAAACATTTAATGCAAATTAAAGACATTTAATGCAGGTAGCAAGATGAAATCGTACTTGTGATTGCTTAAACTTGGGGAGTAAAGTTATTTGTTACTATATTGAAATGTTGGCTGGCCACATTTCTGGTGCTAATGAGACACTTCTATTGTTCCTGCATGTAGGAGAATATCTTTTAAATCCAGAAATATTTTGTCTTTTTTACTGTGATGATCTACTTTTAAATCGTGTAGTAGGGTGCTTCATTCTGAGACTTTTTTCAGTAAAAATATCAGAGAAATTCCAAAAATATTACAAGTTTGAAGTTCTTTGATCGCGCTGTTCTGTAGTTGTAATGGTTCTTGAGTTCTAGGAATAAATTCCTTTTGTAAACTGCTGCTTTCCATTTCAATGTATGCTGTACTTGAACATAAGTAGGAAAAAGTTTATCTCTTCTGTGTTTATAAACTTCATGGGAAAAAAGGTGTTATCTTTATTTGTCTTTTATGTATAGGTGGAAAACTTGGATACCCAGATAACTGAAGAACATAGATCTAGAGGGATACAATGTAAATCTTCAGAAACAATGGATAAAGAAAAAAGTAAGTGATACAGAAGTACACTAATTTGTGCAAAGCTTTTCTCCTGCAAAACCAAGTTCTGCTGTGGTTCGGCTATAAAATGATATTTTTGAGAAAAGAATGGTATGTGGGAAATTCCAAACTCCAAAGCAATTTATATTTCCAAAATAATTTTTAATATTACAGTTAATATATTTGATAAAAATATTATAACAAATTTAATGCTGCCCAGAAGAGCATCATGGTAGTTTTTTCAATCGTAAGTGAAGAAACAGTTTTGTTTAGTCTTTAAAATAATTACTAATTTTATCCTTTTAAAATAAAAGATAAGGAAGCTGATCATTAGGGGAAAATCTAAGCATTCAATAGACTTTGTGGAGCTGGATGCTTCCTTTTCTTAGGTTGGAAAGAACTAAGTTTTAGTGTAGCCTTTTATTTGTCTGGAAGCAAAAAGTGAGAAGAAACTCAGTCCATTGAATGGCATAAACATTTCTAAATTAAATTTAGATGAAGTTAACATAGAAATAAGTTGGGCATTTTGTTGATACAGTAATTTTAAGACTGGCAAAGTAATATCTCTTCAAGCTCTGGCCTCAACTTCTTTGGTCTTTTCAGCATCAGAACAATTTAGGAAAAAAGTTAGTATAATTAATAATAGCATTTTTTAATAACTTTATTCTTCTTCTAAGAATTTTAATTTGATGAAGTGAGCAATTAGAAGTCATGTATTCGTTAGTATCCAACGTAGCATTAACTGCTTTCTCTGGGTGATTTGGTTATGTTCCATTTCTTGATGTGATATGTGTCAAATTTCAATTTTGAGCTTATCTTTAAAAACAAGCAAACAAAACAAACCACACTTGTAACATACAAGAATCATGTAATTCTCTTTTGTAACTGTGTTCTCTTCCCTTTTTGAAGACTTGTTCAAATAACTTTCTGTTCGTCTTTTTGTGAGATGCTTCTTTTCAGACTTTTGAATGTCAGTAGTAGTGAGCTGATATAAAAGTGACATGAAAATATGGCAAATGCAGAAGACACTTCTTTAACACTTCGGTTGTCACTTGGTTTTGCAGGCAACCAGCTGATTGCTCAGGATGTGCTAAAAGATGATGAACAAAATCAGTGTTCCAAAATGAAACCTGATAATGTCAAGGTATTTCCAAGAACTTTTTTATGTTCTGCAATTGTAAATAAAATGAAAATCTAAGTCATTATTTCTTCAGCAGTTTATTTTGGGACTGGTTTCCATAATTAAACTACTTTTACATTGTCTTGAATACAAAAGAACTGACTAGAGAATGGTACTTTTCAGTGGGGGAGACAATTTTAAAAAAGAAAAAACAACCAAAAAAAAGGCAGGGGTTTGTGTTGAATCTCTTTGAGGTGTGGAAGACTGATAGGACTGAGTTGTGCAATAGTTGGGAGCTTGGGATCTCGTGGAGCATTGTTGGAACCCAGCTGTCCAGTCAGTTCAGTGTCTGCATGGACACACGGGTCTGAGATCTTCTAAAGGGTCTGAGATCTTCAAAAGGGTATTGCACTTTACTTGAGTTCTGAGTTAGCACTGATTCCTGCTAAATCAAAACTGGAATTACGACAAAATCGATGTTCCTTTTAAGAGTACATGCAGTGTATTTGGGACTATCTCACCCATTGATTTTTGATGTAGCTTCTCAGCATAGAAGTTTTTAAGAGACAGTACAAAATGACATCTTGATGAGTAAAATAACTACTCATATATTGGGTTGGGGTGGTTTTTTAGCGTAACTGACAATGACCTCTAATGTGTAGTAAGACACTGTTTTCTCTCTTGTTTCGAAATAACGTAGGAAGTTATTTCAGGTGATGCAGAAGAAGTGTCCAAAGAAACTGATGTAACACAAACACCTCCTAGAAGTACTGTGGAGGAAAAAGGTAATTTAACTGCCCATTATGTCAGATTTTCTGAACCAATACTGAATGCTCATTTCTTTTCATTTGAATGATTTTTGAGAGAAATAGGAAACTTGAATTGCACTAAAATAAATAATACATGGCATGTCCACAGTATTAATATCGGCTTTGGTGTTACTTCTGTCAGTCTTTGTGGGAACAGTGTGAGAATCTTCCCTGATGTTAGTTTGAGCTATTGATAGCTTTGTTTCTTGTGTGAGCAAGTTGACAAGTCTGAATCTGTTCTGCAATGTGCTTGTATCCTCAGCTTCTTGTTTCATGGAGTATGTGAGAAAATGGAATAGGGGCTTGTATTTATCGTACCATTTTGTACTATGTCACACTTGTGAGCTGTTGTTTTTACCTTAAAATGGAAGACCTGCCTAACTCATCAGGTGTTAGGGGAAAGCATTTTGGCAGACCAATACACTGTTGCTACAAGGCAAACAGTGTTGATTTCTGATGAGTGTTTTTAGGGAATTTTGGACTAAAGAACGAAATAATGTTTTCAGTGTTGTTGCTTATACTGTTTCCTTTGCCTAATAAAACATGGGTATACAATTTCTTTTTCTTCTTTTTTTGTATGTGTGAAGATGAATTTAACATTGAACAGGAAATGTCTGTAAAGAAAAAGCACAGTCCAGAATCAAATGAAAATTCTCCAGAGGTGAGTGGTCTTCTTCATGTTAACTCACTTGGATAGTGCAGGTTCACAGTACTGTCTTTGCAGTACGTAAGTATTTGTATTTTGTTGACAGCAATATTAAAACTTTGTCTTCACCTACTAAGAAATAGTTGTGAAAATTTGTTTGGTACTGTAAAGTACCAAGGACCTGTGTAGCTCTGTCACAAAGTATAAACTCATATAAGACATCAGTGGCTGATTACCATAGTGGAAGTAACTCCCTCCCTGTGCTTAATAGTGCTTACCAAATGTATGGAAGGCAATTAGTTAGAGTTGTATTGTATAGAAATTACATTTTCTGAAAACTTTGTAATTGATGTGGGCAGTCTAGTCATTAACAAATATGACTTGGCTTTAAAAAATACTATCTTTTAATAATCTTAAAAGTCTTCATATTACCTCTTAGATATTCCTGTGGTATTCTACAGTATGGGTTGTAACCAAATGTCTGAACCCCAGAGATTAAAATTGATGCTGAACTCTAGAAATAGACATTGATCTCATAAAGATGTTGGGTTTCATCATTTGCATTTTTTGCCTCAAATATGGAAGTGGAAGAAAATTTAAAGAATACATTTTTATGTTTGTTCACTCAAGGCTTGAGTCATTAAGAATCACTGGGGGAGATACTGCTAAATTTCAGAAAATGCTGAATGAGGCATTTAATCATCTTTCTTTGTATATAAGAGAAAGTCTATTATTGGGGATCTCGCAATCTGAGCATCTGACCATATTTGTTACTTAAAAGTTGTCTTTCAAAGCTTAAAACTTCAAAGGAAGGGGCCTTTTTTTGCTAAAGATACTATTTATATGGAGAATATCAGCAATCTGTATTTGGATAACTAGGATATTCGCTGTTTGAAGCACTGCTCTGTGCCGCTGGGAAAGGGGGCTCACAAGATGTAAAGTTTGGAGTGCTTGCATGGGCTAAGCCAGCAGCGTTTGTGAGACCAAGTGGTAGAGATTTCGGGGCTAAGGGAGCAGAAGGCACTGCATTCTGAGGCATGCTTTGTGCTTGAGTCAAGCCACAGATAACCTTGTATAATTGGGAGTTGTCTTGTTTCTTTTTACCTTTATTAGTTGATTTTGTAACAGGCAGTGTCTCTTCCTATGAAACATGCCTCCTCTATTTTTTAACTGACAAGCACTACTACTGCCACTGTCACGTTATGAATTCAGTTCACAGTCTGTATTGTCTTGCTCAAATGCCAAATGTCAGTTGCAGTAACTGAAATATTTTTGTCCTTTATTTTTAATAGGAAAATCAACCTGTAGTAGTGAAACGCAAAAGGGGACGGCCTCGTAAATACCCTCTTGAAGCAGTACAACCTGGTGGTAAGTAGTTCATAATACCTGTGTGGAAAAACAAGGATAACAGTGACATTCAAGTTCTGAACTCATATTTCTTCCCTCAGGTGGGGAGTCAAAAGCTGATATGAGCACTGGGAATGTAAGTGCCTTTATTTTGTTTGGGTGAATTTAAACGCAGTGTTTCAAGAGCCATTTATCTGTTTAACAATTAAAAGCATTTCAGAAACATCTTATGGAAAACTTGGTAATTGAGTTCAGCCTAAGCGAACAAAAACTATTAATGGTTTGTCTTTATATAGCTGAACTTTTTAAGCAAAATACAGTGTTATGTCAGAATGTAGCAAATAACCTATCAGCCTCACACTTAGTTCATTTAATACAAATCTAAGTTTTACACTGGCAGGCAATATATACCTGTGTGTGGGGTGAGTTTTTGGTTGTGTGCACATGTGTCTTTTAGTTCATGCTGAGAGTAATTTTGGCGTGAAGAGCAAGGGTGACTTTATGTCAAAAACTTGAATTTTTTTCCCTCTGTTGAATGTGTCATAATAATAGCACATAGTATCTCTTCATTGCTGTAAAATAAAATATTATGTAAAGCAGTTGTATTACATATATATTGCAACATTACAGTTCATGCAAGAGATACAGACATACTGGTGAGTAACCTAGGAGCTCTCAAGACATGCCTGTCTTTTAAAGCTCGGTGGTAATTTTATTTCCTAACCCCATTCACAGCTAAGGAAGTGTCCTGTTGGTATTGTTTCTGCAATCCAGCTGGAGTATAGCACAGGGTAGTAATAGGTTAGACACGTTTGTGGAGTACAACCAGGTGGATTTATTCTGGTTGAAGGCTCCTCTCTAGGGAATTCCTTTATTTCAGAATCAACCTTATTGCATAGAAAAGGGGTGATTTTAAAAATGAAGGTGTGTTGAAACTCATGTTTTCTGCCTACTTTCCTGGTGAGGCACCAGCTGGCATGGCTGTTGGAAGTCTTGGGAATTTACCTAGTTTATGGATAACAGGAATTACTGTCTCTGCTTGTCCTGTCCTCATATTTCATGCAGCCCTTTGAGTCCTGTCCCTTCTTATGGATTGGCTGGAATTCTGCTTCAGAATTCCTAGTCTCTCCTAATTTATTTTTTTTCAATATTAATTTAATGAAATGTAATTTGAGCTGGTCTAGGTTTTTATTTGGTTTTGGTGTTCTGGGTTGGTTTTTGTTCAGTTGTTCTGTGGGGAAGGTTTGTCCAGTTAGGGATTAAAATGAATTTTAAAATCACCCTCAGAAATAGATATAGATATACCTTGACACCCTCAGTACTGGAACAGAATCATCCTGTTCCGGTTCATGTATTTAAAGGTCTTGTACCTCTTAGTGATGAGTGAGTGATCAGTGTCAGCTGCAGGCTGGCTCAGGGAGAATGACACCTGCCCTCCATCTGAGACAGGGCTTCTCTAAGGTGAGATACCTTTGCATGACAGTTTCCCAGGGCTGCTTCAGGAACATGTTGCTACATCAGAGGAACCATAGGCATCCTAGTGTAGTCACTCAATGGTGAAAGTACTGAAGTCTTTGGACAGTTGTCATAGGACATTGTGTAATTATATGTAGCTTTTTCTGCATTCTGAGTGAATAAAAAATTCCTGGTGATTTTTGGTTCTGTGAATCTATATGTGGGATTACATAAAGTGACTGTACTAAACTACTTGGATAATTAAATACTCAGAAATGTGTTTGACTGAAACTGCTTTTATCTTTTGTGTCTTTATTGCACAAAAATTATTTTTGTTACTGAAAGTGCTATGATTGGTTTATGGGCTGATTTGACTTGTCTCAGTTCTTTATCAAAATAGAAAAATGCATCTTACTGTTAAACTCAGTACAAACTTTCTGTGTGCTCATTAGAGTGTTCACATTTGCTAGATTTACAGATCTATTCTATAATGAATGTGAGCAAGTTTCTGTGATTATGTAATACAACACTGAATTTTTTCTGATTTTCTGTGAATTAAGAAACACACTTCTTTTTTAATTTCAGCTGCAGTCTCCTGCCTTTGCAAGTAAAGGGAAAACACCTCAAACAGGTAAGCAAATGATGCATGCCTCAATATATAAAACAAAAGATGGGAGAAATACAAGAGGGTTTTCACGAAAATCACAGGGGTCCTTCTTCATCCTGACATCATCTCTGGCAGTCAGTGTTACTCATGAATGAAAGCATCTGAAGAAAGAGATGAAGTGGAGACTTGTCCCTAATTGCTACCAAGTTTTTCAAAAAAGAGCAGCTTGATAAGAACTTAGTTCAAAGCTGCAGCAGCACTGCTCAGTGCTGAATAATGCCTTGCAGAATAAACCAAATGATGAAGTGTGCCAGGTACATGGCAGAGCTTCAGAGGAAGGTAGGTACCCCATGGGGCTGCCTCTTTGTGACTGTTTTCCATTTATGTGTGTCTTCTTTCATACAGTGATTATCAATCACACTTAACTACATTAAATTTCAAATTTTGTTCAGTTAATTAGTTTATCTGTGGTTGTGTATCTAAAGAGCTTAGAGGTATCTTAAAGGGGATATTTCTCTCTCTTTTCACAACTGCTGTAAGATCTTTGGAAGATGGTTGCTTAGCTTGACTCAAAAATATACTTTTAGTGCTTCAAACTGAAATAGAATTAAGTGAAATACCTTTCCATTTCTCTTTCTTAATTTTTCTTGTGTATAGAGTCTGAACAGCACTGATTGTCTTTTTAATTATGGCCATTCATAAAACAAACTTTAAAAACCTATTTCAGGAAGCAGGTGAACCTGCAAAGTAGATTAAAAAATTGTTTGTAAACAAATGCAAACAAACATGCAACAAACCTGAGAAAACATCTTCAGAACAAATCTGGAGTTTCCAAAAGCTTAGATTTATACAGAGGTTTTAATCTGGCTGCACTGCACATATGGACTGTTTCCTATTTTCTTCACATTCGTTAAAATGTCAGCTTTAATCCATATGCTTCAGAATTGTCTCTGGAGGGTTAGCTCCTTGTGTGGTACTTGGCTTCTGTGAACTACAGAGAACAGACAGGAATGTGAGAATGAAATAAGTGCATTCTGCTTTACTTTTTATTCAAAAGGACAGACACCTCAGTGTGTATTTAACATTTGAGTGTGTTGGGTAACATTCTGTTTTCCAGGTAAAAGACTGTTGATATCACAGCAATTTTAAGGGGAGTGTATGAAGTGGAATGCGCTGTTAAACTTTTCATCGTATATTAGCATTCTTGTGCATAAATGGGTTGAAAACCCCTGGCAATGAAAAGAAAACCAAGTTGAATCCCTCTGTGCCGTTCACTTGGTCTGGTAATTTCTGGGTGTTCTGCATAAGGATTTCCAATAGGAGCAGACCCTCGTGTGGAGTGGGATGCAGAGTTTTATTTTTAGTCACTACAGCAAATGCAGTTAAGAGACATATGTTTTCTGAAGGCATCATCCTCCCATAACACTGACACTGAACTTGAAACTAATTACTTAGCTCTAATCAGCAGTTGCTGCTTTAAAATTAGTGCTATTTTTAGATACTATGTCTTACTATTTTTATACTTTAGGCAGAAGTACTACATTTTTATATCTGACAGAGGGTTGTCTGTTAAAGGCATGTCATGGATCTAGATGGATTATTCTTCAGTCAAAAACCCCTTTGCTATAAATTTGCCAAAATGTACCAGAATTTTGAAGTACTTCTTTTGAACATAAAAGAGCTAATACATGCTGGTTGTATTATGTATGTACGTAAGTTGTGTGAAGAACTTAATACAGTGGACAGTCCTATGTTTTATTTCACTTATTTTTAAATACTTAAATATATTTGTGTTTTACTTTATTTACTTTGGTATAAAGGTTTTTCCCTATAACCTTACAAAGGAGTGCCAAAAAGGTTTTGTATGAGTTTTAGAATATGTTTATGCTCTTTGAGATATATTTTAGATCCATTGCATTGACTTTCTTTTGTTGGTTCTAGCAGTCTAATTGGTGAGGGTTTTAGGGGTTGTGTCCTCTTTTATATAGCTTTCAGAATTTAGACAGCAATTTTATGGCAGAGGAAAAAATATATAAAAACTGGCTTTTATTTAGGTTGCTTCTCTTTTCTATTGCTAAGGATTTTTATCCTTGTGATGATAGAGATTATTGTGTTTGACAAAGTTCAAAAGCTTTGCAAAATAATCTCTCTCATCACAGAGTTGGTCAGGGTGGAAGTGGTAACCACGGAGAGAAGGCAAGTTGAAACACGGGATGTAGAGTTACAAATGTGTTTTAACCTGTAAAAATTACTGAATTGGAACTAAGAAGTACTTCAGCAGAGAAAGTCATGTAATTTGTATACCAGGTACTAGAGAGGTTTCAAACAGTGTCTTTTATAGCTTCATCTCAGTCGTCTTGGTGCTTCAGCATGGGCACAGTTAAGCACTAGACCAGGTTGCCTGGAGGGACCAGGTTCTTGGAGACTTTCAAAATTGGACTGAACCAGATCTTGCACAGTATGATCAGATCAATTAATTTAGCCATGCTTTGAACAGGAGATTGGACTAGGTGACCCCTAGAGGACCCCTCCAAGCTTAATTTTTCTGTGATTCTGTAATTGTTTGACAGTAGTTAAAAGGGCTAAGAAACATTTGCTTTTCCATTAAAACAAAACAGGGGTATGCAACAAAGCAATAAATACTGCCAGTCATATAAAGCCTTAGTACTTAAAAAAAAAAAAAAATTAATCATTGTCCCAGTCTCTGTCTGTAACAAAATACAGCAAAGCTATTTTCTAAATTAGAAAGAGACTTTAAATGTTTTCTGAGCTACTGTGATGTTTATGCAAAATTGAGAGAGTATGAATGGTGAAAGATTTGAAGTTCAGGACTAAGTTTTGTTCTTTCCCTTCTTTTTAGTTACAGATGTATCTAACAAGAAAGAAACAACAAATGTAAGTGCCATTTGTAAATTTACAAGTAGTATGTAATGAAAAATGTCTGTCTTCTATGTAAAGTAAATAGTTCTTGACTTACTCAGTTCCATTTTGTTTTTTCAGGAAGATGAAGCTGAGAAAGCAGAAATGGTTGTGCGTAAAAGGGGAAGAAAGCCCAGGCGTTCTCTGGTTCAGTCAGAGGAAACTGGTAAAAGCATGAAACT
The DNA here is from genome assembly GCA_013397895.1 of Origma solitaria. Classification (NCBI taxonomy): domain Eukaryota; kingdom Metazoa; phylum Chordata; class Aves; order Passeriformes; family Acanthizidae; genus Origma; species Origma solitaria. The sequence goes on along the minus strand of VZRL01003979.1, from coordinate 608,703 downwards.
ATGCTACTCCTAACAGATTAAGAAAATATTGCTGTGCCTTTCTGTTTACTAATAGCAACAAGATAAGCTTTATTCAATTTTCCTTTCTTGAGGAAAAATCATTGAGTTACAGCTAGTGTAAATATTATGTAAATATGTGTAAATTGCTGTAATCTCATGTCAGAATTGCTAGATCCCAGATGCTTCTATAAAGCCTCATGAATTTTCTATGAATTCTGGCTATGAGCTGTGTAAGTAAACTGTGGTGAATGTGTTAGCAAGATTAAGTCAAACAAGTGTGAATTTAAAATGTTGAAATATAAAGGAAATGGAAAATTACTTACTGAAAATGGGATTTGTGACTAGAATACCTTTTCTAAATTAAGTGTTCATGTCCTTTTGGAGGGCTTTTTTTGGAGGGAAAATTACAGCATACGTGTAAAATTTTTTCATGGACAGAAACACTGGAGCCAGAGAAGAAACGTCGGAAATTAACGTGTTCTGAAGATGAACTAAAAGAACAAGAGGAAGGTGAGGAAGAGGATGGTGAGGAAGATGATGATGCACATTCTGGGGCCACAACTAGATCAGCCACAAGATTAGAGGCTCAAAGGTAACTGTGGAGAGACTCCAATAACAAGCTTTTTTCTACATTATTCTCAATTGATTTGGGGTTTGTTGCAGGGAAAAGGTTGTTACTTCCTTTTTTTGCATTTTTCTGTTTGTTTGCTTTAAATTGATAAGAGCTTCCCAAATAATTTTGATTCTAATTCTAGTACCACTTTTCTAGGGATGAAGAGACAAAAAGTAAGGTGGGGGAAACTGTTAGGGTCTCAGAAGGCATACTTGAATATGTAGCAAGATAAGAACTGATCCTGCTGGCATCTTCTTCCTAGTGATGGCTCAGAATCTGAGTCTAAGGACACTTGGTTCTTATGGGTAAAATAGTACATCTGAGTTGACTGTACAATTCACCATTTGGTATTTGGTGTCGGAACAAGGTGAAAATATAATTATTCCTGTCTGTTTCTTTAAGTATTGTCCAAGTTAAATGCATGAATCTGCAGTACTGGAGGATTTAATTTCTAGTGTGGTGATCTGCAAGATTGCAGAGCATTCTTGCTGCAAAAGATGAGTCTGGTAGCAAGAGTTTTGTTTTCAAGAAGCAATTCTTCATGTGCCTTAGCACAGGTCTGCCTTTCTGTAAGCAAACTGAATTCTAGCAGAGCTCATCCTCTTGATCTTATTGTGGAACCAATGAAAGATAGCAACTCTGGGAAGTTTTGATTTATTTTGCTGTCTTTCAGAACAGAATTGGAGTCCAGGCTTTTTTTTATGTTAGTGGTGAGATTACTTTCAGTTGACCAGATTTACTTCACTCTAAGGATATTATATGTTATATTGTATGTATTATGTGTTAGCCTTTGGGCAGTACTTGAAGCACAGTTCACACAATGCTCTTGAATTGATAATTTCAGAACTAAATCTGAAAACAATTATATATTTCTTCATTTACATAAAAACTGTGAAAGTTTACCACTAGTACTTAGTAAACATCAGTTTTGTTTTGGTAAATGCAAAGGGACCTCCTTTAGTCTAACACAATCATTAACTCTAAAATTGTAATAAAGGTTGAGATATTTGTGGGTTTATTCTGCTTGCTTGTGGAAACATCTATTTTTTATAGATTTGGGGTTGTATCTCAGATATCTAATGCTACCTTTCTAGCTCTGACTGCAATAAAGCATCTCTACCTTAGGGTGTTGCATACAGTCTGCATTTTATAAGTAGTATTTGGGAATAATTCTGTGGAAGGGGATGCTTCTTCACTTTCAGCATTGCTGGATTTCTCTGACTTAAATCACCTGTTTTCTAAACTATGAAATTAATTGCCTATAACGAGTTCTTCATGTTTCTGAACTTGAGGGTACTGAAGCTGATATGAGTGAGTTCATACTACAAGATACTCCTCTAAACATGGACACTTAGGTACAAAAATTATTGCAGATTTGGAACCGGAGTGTTGTTTGGTTTTTTTTATATCGAATACCAAATATTGTCAGTAAATCAGCCTTTTCATTCTACATTTGATACGAAAATACACAGCTTAGCATCGCAATGTGCCTTGAAGCAGGCAAATGCGGTTTTTTCACTGTTTCTTTTGGCAACTTTGATTTACTTGTTGCAAATACTGTGCAGCCTTAATTATCTGCACTTGGAATACAAGAAGAAAGTGACTGGGTAAAAGTATTTTGTTATATATAAATTCATCCTTCTTTTTCGTATTGCAGAAAACAGCCCAGCAAGCCAACCACACGTGCAACTTCTAAAGGCAGCAGTCCAAGTTCAGCTTCTCCTAGAAAACGACAGAAACTAGCAGCTAAAAGAAGATCTCCAAGTGATACAAAAATTAATAAATCTCCTCCATTGACACAGTAAGTATTAAAGTTGAATCTACTTTGAGTATTTGTTTTGGAAGCCACTACAGGGATTCTTTCCTTATATGTAACATACTGCTTCAGAATGTGAACAGCAGACTGGTTTCGTTCTGTTCTCTTGTGATATAAAAAAGCTTTTAAAGGATTTTCATCTGTTTACATTTTTTCTTTTTCTTCCTTTATTTGACATTTGGAAGACTAGATTTTTTTTCTTTATATCTTTGGAAACCTCTTGGGAGAGTCTGAAAACACTGTTTATGTAGTATTTTAACTTCAGCTGTGATTCTTTCCTGGGTGGGGGGTAAGAGCATTGGTAGATTAAAGCTAAATATGATGACATGAATTCTAATGCTTCAAAGATCTAAGATAAGCTGATAAAAAGAGGAGAAACTCTGAGAGCCCTTATACCAAGTTTTGATTATATTGCCCTTTCCTTCCTTTCCCTACTTTTGAATTTGTAAAGCTGTGATCACAGTGTAAAATCCCAAAGGAATAAGTAACAAATGTAATGCACAGTTGCTCTGCATCTTGTAGTTTACCTGTAAAACGTGTTGTATGCCAAACATGTGTAGCTGTCATCCTCTCTGAAATATGTCAGTGTCTTCAGGCTGAACTTGCGGAACATTTGTGACTGATGGCTGTCACAGTTCACCTCAGCTCCATTATTTTGTGTGGTTATGAGTGGCCAAGAGTTTAAGCCCACTTAAAATTAGTTACAGCTGAAGTATGGTGAGCATATATTTGGGTGTATGAATGCACAGGATAAGGGTACCTGATGTCTGTTCTTTACTGCCTCTGTGTATGCAAGGCTTGAGACACTACTGCTGCTCTTCTGTCTTTGTGAGACATGGTACAGGGTAATAAAGTCCATTATGGCCTGTTATAATCCACAAATCTTTCCAAAGAAAGAGAAGGATGAAGGAGAATTCTAGCACTCTCCAACATACAGAATTAGTACCCTATATCCTGTTAAGATGTGTGTTTAAGTAGTAAGCTTTTATATAATATATCCTTATAATTCATCAGAGATGGACAATTAGTTCAGCCCTCTCAACAGAATCGTGCCTGACCACTCTTTGTTTTCCAGGCTCTACCATTGTGAAAATAATTATTGCTATGCTTTTCAGGTTAAAGGTGCAGTCTGCCAAGCGTAAAAGGGAGGACAGCCCAACAGTGGTACGGAGAAAAGGCCAGCAGAAAACAGAGGAGACGCCAGTAAAGAAAGCAAAACGATAATATTTACTAGCCAGTACTGTTCTTGGAAGAGTCAAAAGGAAAACAAACATCTGTGCTTCTATTTTTTTTCAAAGCAAAGGGATTTGCACGTGCTTGTTTCAGAGCTCTAAGTTAAACAATGCAGTACTTTTAAGTTACATTTTAAACAGCTTTATAAACTATTGTTTATACAGAATATTATGTACATTTATTTCAGATGAAAAATAAGTTTACTTTGTATCTGAATGAAAAACAAAGTAGTTATATATTTTATCACTGACTTGGAAAGTTGGAGTTTCCCAATGTGACATGCTAATGCAGATGCTTCCAACCCATAAGGCACCCATGTGCCTACTAATACACTTTGTACATAAACTTGTAAAAATAGGTTGTATTTTACTCTGTGTATGAATCTAATCAATGATGGACATTTTATTTATTATATGGAAAGCATTGGTCTGTAAACTTTAGTATATACCTTAGGGTTTTTTAATTATATATTTTACATTCTATGCAGATGTCAGTAGGAAACTTCCCCTCTGCTCCCCCAGGGCTGTCTAAAATCTGAAGTTCTCTAAAATATGCTCAGACAGTTGGTAAAGTATTTTTCTCGCATGCATTAAAGTAGTTTAGCATAGTGAAAGGGACTTGGCTCCTTTCTGTTCACATTTGTGACAAAGTATGACATTTAAAATGTAATCTTACTAGATTATATTTTCACTTGAAAATTTACTACCAACTTCAAGAAACAAATAGTATTAGGTTAGATTTATTCACAGTCAACCAACACCACCCTAAAATGAAACAGTTTTATTTTGCAACTAAACACCTGTTCTTTCAGTATTTGTCTTTTTCAACAAAGAGGGACCCATTGAAATCAAATGTCACTTCTCCTAACTATAGAGCTTCAGCATTTTATGTTACATTTTATACACAGGTATTAAAAATAGAAGCTGGTATTATTGCCAGAATCTTTTTTTAATGTATATTAACTCTGGTAAGAGCAAATGTTCAAGTGAAGTTGTATATAAAGTTAAACTTTTCTTATGATCAAATGTGTCTCTTGTTATGATGTGATGAATTGCCAAACAATCTGAGATTATTTTAAGTGTTTTGTTGATATTCTGGTTTATAATTAAAAAATATTTTGGGGGTTGGAATTTTACTTTTTTTTTTCTTTATTTCTCTTTTTTTTGTGAGTTTTTTTTGAACTTGTTGTAAGGCAGATGTTTCCGTCAGATATTCTGCTAGGTTTCTTACTGAGATTTTTATATAAAAAATACAAAATGTTTGCCAAAAATCTGAGTTGCCATATTTTATTTTCCTTTAATTGTTTTACTGTGGAACTTGTCTTTACAAATGTGTCTGGTTGGAGTCACATCTATGAGCTTTACCTGGTTAGTGTCTTTAAAAAATGTTTACAGGTGCTTACATTTTAGGTATGTAAACAGTAGGGAAAGTGCGTAACTGTTTGCCTGCCTTAGTACACTACAAAAAGCACACATAATACTTTTCTAAGCAAATTGGTCTGAAAGAAGAAAATACCTTTGCTCTGAGAATTAACTCCTTTTACTTTCTCTCTTAACTCTGCTGCCATATTGATACATACCTTGCTAACATACTGTTTGATATATTCCTGTACATTACTAACACTGATATTTATGTGCAGTTGTAGGATAAGTTGAATCTTTCCCTTTTTTCCCTTGGTTTTTTCCCTTCACCCCCTGCAGTATGCATAGACCAAAGTTGTAGATTGCATCTCAGCCTTTGTTCAGTAAGATTAAACAGGCTCAACTGCTTGTTTTTCCATGGGTGCTTTCCAGACTTTAAATGGGATTTGAAGTCCTTCCCTGCACCTGTTCCTTTGTTTCTTTACACCTGAATTCAGTAGTGAGATTTCTCAGGAGGTTCCTAAGGAAGCCTCCCCACTGCACTGTACATCATTATCGTTTATTCTCTCTGCTGTTAGTACTGGCCTGTCCTGGGACAGTTCCTATTTGCCTGTTCCACAGGCACAGCTCTTCCGATGGAATATGATTGACAAAGCTCTGACTTGTGTCAGATCCTTCGGAGTGGCTTTGATGATATCAGTAGAGAAGCACAACTCTGAAGATCAGTGTCAGTCTCTCAAAGCTAAGCTCCTAGAAGGTGGTCTGCTGTCCTTCCCCCTAGTGATGGATAACATTTAGGAAGAACATTTGGGAACATCTTGTCTAAGGAATGTATCTTTGATCGTTAAGTTATTCTGTAATATGAAGGCATTAAAGGAATTATCTTTCTGCAGACCAACCACTTTTGCTTAAAGGGTAGAAACTGCCCATTCCACAAACCTTCAGCGTATGCATATTTCACTTGCTACCAGCTTCTTTCTTGTCAACAAAATAGACATTTCTACTAGGCCACATCACTGTCAGTCCATGTTGGGAATTCTCTTTTGCTTAGTAATTTCAAAGTGTCATCTAAATTACTATTATATTTTACAGGGACAGTAGTGATCTGCTGTAGTTAAGCAAAACTTGAGAGGTGCAGATTGGGCATAAGGAAGGAACAGTTTCTTAGCTAAAAGGGTGGTTGAGCATCGGAGCAGGCTGCCCAGGGAGGTGGTGGAGTCACCATCCATGGAACTGTTCCAGGAATGACTGGACGTGGCGTTGTGTGCTGTGGTTGAGTTCACAGGGCAGTGTTTGATCGAGGGTTGGACTCGATGACCTTGGAGATCTTTTCCAACCTTAGTGATTCTATGATTGATGTTTACAACTTCCAATTTTTTCATACCTTCCCAGAGCCCTTCTGAGCTCAAGACCGGGAGGGGAAGAAGAATGACTTACCCCTTGAGTGCAGCAGTCACAGTCATAGAAGACTCAGACACAAGAAGCCTGACACTGGTTCTGTGGATGATTATTATTGGATTTATTGCTGATATAATATCTTAATATTCCCAAAGTAAAACAAGCAGATCTAAAGGGTTATATATAAGCAAGAAGAGCTTACAGATAGTTTATGAACAGAAATGTTTACAGTTTTGGTCTTGCAGAATGCACAATTACAAAAACAACAAAGCACTTCTGGAACGACTTTAGAATTTTAACCTCCTTATGTGACAGTTCCTCCTGCAATTCCCACCTGGTTTTCATCTTGGGACAAATCATGCTGCTCATCAAAGACAGTTGCAAAGCAGGGCAAGGGAGGAAGATTATCTTCTGCCACTGTCACACCCAGGCTTGTACTCCAGCTTGAATCTTGACATGTATAAAATAATGATACTTTCCTATCCCATGCAAATTTAGAGAGGTCAGGAGAAAAATAGTGTCCTGCACTGTGATGAAACACAGTGTCCTGAAAGTGTTTTGTGGAGAGATTTTCTCAGGGCCGTTTGGTGCAATAGCATGGCTACGCTGCAATCCCAGTAAATTTCTAAACCACTTGGATGGTTTTTATGTTTTATATTTTAGTGGCTGTTTTTCCTTCCAGTTCCTTCTCTTGGAACATTTCTCTGAATATTAAAATACTGAGTTAACCAGAAGATGGAGTTCGCTTCCTCCCACTGAGTTTTATGGAACAGGACTTTGACTCCTGCTTGCCCTACCTCAGCTGGCTGTTGGCTAGCTCTTGGTATCTCTTCATATTTCTAGTCCATTCTACTTAAAGGCTTTTTACACCCCTTAACTGTCTGCAACTTGAAATACCATGGGGTTATGCACTATATAGATTTTAAATCACACAAATGGATTTTATTGGGTTGTTTTTCTTTGCGGTGGGATTTTTTTAAACCGCCTAGAGAGTCACCAGTTACAAGCTTGCAGTTTTCATTTTTAGATGGGGTCTGGCAAGCTTGTAAGTCTTGCAACTGGTGAAATTTCCCTCTAGAGCCTATCCAAAGTCAGTAGGTGCACTCAGCAGCTGGGGCAAGGTTTTTGCTGATGTTGGCAGATCTCTGAGTGCCTCAGTTTTCTGTTCCAACAGCTTCTCTAGTGACACATCTACTTCTCTCTTGAGGGAGGCGGGAGTTAATCTGTGACATCCATCCCAAATACACATCTACTGTTCCTTCTCTCTCAACCTGTGTTCCAAGACCATCCTGTACAGTGCAAGCTCTGGCCCCAATCCCTCAGGGGCTGTATAAGGTCCTGAGCTGCTTTCATCTGCCCAGAAACTCCATAAAAATTTGTCCCATAAAGCTTGGCAACCAAGAGCAGCTCCTGGTCACTGTGACAGTCAAATCCAATCCCAGCTTAGATGCCTATACTAAAAGTGGCTGAAGTCTGATACCTGTATCAAGTTCTGCATTAGGAAAAGATCATTTGCCACCACAGACTTTCAGTATTCCCTTGCTTTTGGAAGAGGTAGTGGGACCTCTGTAACACTGAGCATCACTGCTCTGAAGAGAGAGTTGCTGCTCTGAATCTGGGGTGCACTGAGTTTGCACATCCTCCCAAAGCAGCGTTTGATTTTGTTGAAGCTGTGTCTGTTTATATTGTAAAGAGTGAATGTAACTGGTGTACTTTTGTTCTCTTCCCATTAAAATATTCTGTTTTAAGATTTAATGGGACCCTCTTGACAAAGTTGACTGCACATTCATACAGCATACACCTACTCCAAACGCTTGATAACTTAGGTATCCTCATAATTGCCTGCTCATTCATTTTGTATGCAGCTCAGAAGACTCATACCTTCAATTTCAACAACCTTCCATCTATTTCATTTGCTTGTAGCTTCAGTTTGGAGTAAATTGCCCATGTCAGCCTTCTGTAGGTCTTGGCAACTTCTTAAAGATACTGTGCTCGCTTCTTCCAGTATATTCCTTGTCCCAGCTCTGTATGTCACACTCCATTACTTCCATCAGCTTCTCAAAAATCTGGGGCCTGTTTCAAACAGGGTGAGTTTTTTCTACTAAAACATGAAAGTTTAAACACCAAGGAAATTCTATCTCTGTTCCAGTCTTTGCTTCAAGATGTTTCACCAAAATTCCTTGAAAGGGTATTTCTCATTTAAACCCCCTTCCTCTTTCAAATCTCAGCTTTTTAGTTATCCTTGCTGGCTTTGTGAATAAAATCCAAAAGAAAAATATAATAAAAATAAATGTCTCTCTGGGAGCCCCTAGATAGCCGTATTTAAAGCTAGGAACATAACACTCTTGCCAAACAACCGGGGAAGAAAAATATGATTTGAAATGGCCGTAACTTAGTAGGGCAGGAATAGATTTTTGGCACTGGCTGTGCAATTAATTAGCCAGGGGTGGGGTTGCATGGTCAGGCTGTGACTGCAAGGCACTCTTCAGCTTCCCTTTTCTGCCCATGGTCAGTGCCTTCCTCCATGCCAGTGCTGAGTTGTACAGTCACAGACTGCTGGGTCAGGGAGCTTGAAATTGCCTCTAAAAACAAAACTGCAAATTAGTTTCTAATGTGATCAGTTTACTGAACCAGCTGCTGATGGAGCTGGGCAAATACTGCTGCCTGCACAAAGAAGATATCCATGGGGCAGAGAGGGGCTGTGAAATCACCTTCCCGTTGCACCATGGATTTGAGTGTGCCCTTACATTGATTGTCCAGGTGCACCATTAGCTCTCCCACGAACTTGCGGTACCTCTCTGTCAAAAAAATTGGTGTATAAGGTAATTTGAGCGGTTTATCTTTTCTGGAGCCAAAACAAAGAGGCTTCTTGCAAGAAGGATGGATTATCTAGCTGTTCAGGGATCCCTGCCATCTACCATGTACCAGGAAGGGATCACGCAGTTTTAGAAAGCTGAAGCCAGGCAGATTTAAACTAGCCATAGTATGCTGTGGAAGCCCATTTGGGGCTTTTCCTTGCAGAAGGACAATGCTCGCATGTGTCTCCAGCTACGCCATACACAAAGTGCAGCTCTTACCCAGTTTAGCTAGCTGGTGAGGATATAGCTAAAGTAGAAAAAGCTCTACAACATATTTCAGAATAATTTGGACCCTCCCTCACTTGGAAACCACATAAATAGTCCAAAATTGAGCCATATTTTTATGCACAGCTCCTTCGCTGACCATACAGCCAGACAGCACAGGCACTGGCTGTACCTCTGTACATGTACTGAGGATGTAATTGAGAATAACAGAGGAGTATCAAAGCCATCAGTCCTACTGTCAACCAGACAACTCTGTCCTCCAAAGATGTCCTTTTCTTTTCTAGATGTCATTGTAACGTCACACATGCTGTTCAATGATTTATATAAGTCAACATACATTAAAATGAATGAATAAAGAGGAATACATGAAAAGAAAAATGTTCTGTGATCACATTCATGATACTCCAGCATCAGTTCCAGTATATAAACTTAAAAATGTTAAAATTAAATAGTGTTTCCCGCTTTGGTGCCCAAAGCAAGCAGAGATCTGGAATGTGACTTTCCTTTCAGACAATGATAGGTTCACTCTGCTCTTTTTATATAAACAAGAGCTAAGAATTGCTCAGTAATATAGTGCTTATTTAAGTCTATTTATTCAGTATTTTTCAGGCTAAGTAAATAGGCAATATAAGGCCACTTAAAAGAAAAAAAAGTAAAACTTATGATAAAACTTCTTTCAACTGATTTTGAACTTACTGCCCTATGTGGCACTCAATCACAGGAAATATCCTCTTGGAGAAGCTCTGAACAAAGTAAAATGGTACTCATTCGCTCCCAGTGAGATGCCACTTCCTTTTCTGGGTCAGAGGAGGGCTTGGGGACGGAGACTGGCCATGAAAAGAAGAGCCACCAGACACAAGCGTGAAGGGATTCTGAGCCCAGGGAGGCCTGCAGGTTGTGTCCTTCCCTCACCCTGCTGCCTCCAGTGCTGGGTGCAGGGGGCTGCCAGGGAGGGGATGCAGCCTGTGAGAAGGTGGTTCATTTCTTTGTGAAGGTTTGGCACCAACACCTCTGGAAGTCAGCCACAGGATAGCCACTCCCATGGGGGAGGAAAAGACTCTCTGATCCACTGAGCAGGTTGTTCCAGGTTGTTCCAAGGATGTGATGTCTAACAAGATCCTACAGACACCCAGTGATGGCAAAACACACACACCACCCCCATGTCACCCAACTCTTGTTGCTGATTAGATTTAAAGAATTTTTTTCAACCTGAAATTCTCTGTTTTAATTTGTGCCTTTTATTCCCTGTATGACTTTATCTCTTTACAGAAGGTTCCTACCCCCTTAAGACTTGCATTTGCTTGATTTAGTTTTGTTACTTTTCTGTTTTTAAAAATCAAAATGTTGATTTTTTTAAAATAAAAATCAAAACAATGTTTTTGTTCTCAGTTTTCAATGAATCATATATTTTCCTTCCCTCTTTCCCACTAACAAAAAAAAAGGCAGAACAGCATGAAACCCTCAATTTAGGCAGACGCATAAAGCAAAGTTTTCTTTTGTTTTGAAATAAATATATAAAAAATGGACTGAGTTATGCATTAAAAAAATCGAAAGTTGAGGGTTTTTTCATTATAAAACATCTATGGTGGGGGTTTTTCATACAAAGGCTTCAGATTTTTGCCCTGCAGTCATGCTTTGCAGGTATACATTGATTGCCTAAGCCTGGAGCTAGCAGCCACAAGGATCCTCTTCAAGTGCATCCAAGAAAGAAGAAAGGCAGCTGTGCCATATAACACATGCACAAAGCTTTGCTGTTACTGACATATCGTAAGCTTCATTTTTCTTGCAAGAACAAAACACTATCCAGTTACCACTCTCACCTCGTGATGGATGTTTATGCAATATTGTCACATTTCCACTATTGGGGAAGTTTTTCTTCTGAAAACAACAATAGGTTCAATGTGTAAGTGCTAAGTACTTCAAGTACAATTGGATATTATTTGTTCTGATGATTATATACCACGGTGGCAATAACCCAGACAGGAATAAACCATCACGAATTAACACAAAGACAAGTAGATGCTACCACTGTAGTGGATATGGGAATGTTCTGTACTGAGGCACTCTATGAGGCAGAGAAGGAAAACTCTTCTATTCCTTCATAGCAGTCTCCCTTTCAAGAAAGTAATGTAATGGAAAAGGGAGGTACTCCACTTTTCCAAGTAAGTTCTCCTAATTCTCCTCTTAAGATTGTTCTACTTGATTTCTTGAGAAAATGGGATTGCTCAAAGACACCAATGAATAGAGGGCATGCCTCATAGATCTCATTCCTTCACTCCTCTCCCTCTTTTCTCACCTTTCTATAATTTTCTCAGCTTTTTTCATCTCTTTACTTCAGGGGAAAAAAAATGGAAAGTGACTGGCAGCTCTCTAAAAGGAAAAGGATTCCAATTACTTTTGGCTTCACTCAAGGGCATCAGTCTTAAACTATCCATCTGCACCATGTCTTCAATTCTCATGGACCGGGGGGAGGAATGGTCTGGAGCCAGTGCAACATACCCATTGGACCAATATCTGCTCTGTGCTTGCCCAACAGCTACAGTATTTTGTTCTGCTCTGGTTGGGATCTAGCAAGGGCGAAAATACTGAAAAACACGACAAAAAACTTTCAGCCTATTCCAATAACCTGGCTAGAATTATTAAAAGTGGGGGGTGAAGATCCTGGTGCTGCTGAGCTCCCATTTGCCATTAAGGGAGCCAGCCCAGCAGGGCTGAAGACCCACTCGGCTGCCTTTGAGACTTTCCCTGCCTCCTCCTTGTGCAAAATGCACACCTAGAAGGAGGTGAATAATCTGTCTAATTGCAAAGCAAGGCCAAAATCTGGGCACTACAGACTCTCTCCACTCCAAGCATCAGCCCCTGTGCTTCCTGAGCAAGTCACTCAGGAGCCTTTGGGGGCAAATCATGCAAATCTTCTCTAGAAAAGCAATTGCTGGGGTGCAATTCGGCGGGAAAAAAGCTGTTTTCTACGCACAGATAGTCCTGCAACAGCCGCTAGATGGCAACAGGTGCCTGCCAGGTAGCGCAGCGGGCACGGGCAGCATCCCTCTGCCGCCCTGGAGCTCCCAGAGCCCGGGGCAGGTCGGACAAGCCCCCCAAGGAGGGCTGGTGTGCGATGGTGCTGGGGCCACCACTCCTGATAGCCGGAGCCACCCATCCCCCGGCTCCTCCTGAGGTGCTGCTCTGCACAGCACAGACAGGAATCATCACTTTCTGCAGAAACACATTTCTTCAGCTCTGTGTGAGAATGCTGTGTAGCATACCATGCATAAGTCCAAATCCAAGTATTGTGTTTAGAGATGCAGTATTAAATTCTGTATAACATGGGTCTATCTTATTAGGCATATCAAAATACTTCAGGAACAGTGCATTTAACATTATTTTTCTCAAGTGTAATGAGTAAGATTTGGTGGTTTAATAGAAGGCATCCATTCCATTTCATCCTGTTTCCTTGCTTAGGTCCTTCTCATTTCTCTCATTTTCCAGCCCCCTCTTCCTAACACTTTTGCAGCCTAATTCCCACCATCCTCACTTCTCATCTGACCTTTCACTGCTCAATGTTCCTTTGTCCCTATCCATGCACTTCAATTCTCTCACAGGGTCCATCTCAGACCTCAGTTCTCCTTCCTTTCCTCTCCCCTTATCCTTTCCTTTTCCCTTTCCCTTTCCCTTTCCCTTTCCCTTTCCCTTGCCCTTTCCCTTTCCCTTGTCCTTTCCCTTTCCCTTTCCCTTTCCCTCATCAGTTTGTTGCATACTCTTGAATTATATATGTATGTGACCTCTCCCTTTGCCCTTGTCCTCCTTTTATTTCTTAAAAAGTCCTTTCTTCAACTCCATTCTTCCCTCCTCTCAGTCTTCTTGCCATGACCAAGAACTTCTGTGGATGAAAACAGTACATGCATGTATTGACACTGAACCAGGTTAGACTTTACCTAGGGGCCCTTTACTTTATTTGGACTAGCATCTGAGAGTCAATATGATGAGAGAAGTTGTGAAAATATCAAGTAGAGCAATCATAATCCCCTTCTCATTAGCCACCCTTATTCCTCATTTCTTTCAGCTAACTCTGATGTGACTGGAATCACCTTTCAGGCTTCAAGGACGCAGCAAAGAAATGGGATAGACTCAACATCCAACACCAGCTGAGCCAGCAGATGGAAAAATAAAGCCTGTTCAAGGAAATTATGGAACACTCTGCTTCTTGGAGAAGATGCACAGGGGATTTTCTATGTCGGCTGGGGACCAAATGCTGGGCCACATGCCAAAGGATACGTTTCTAAGCAAGCTACAGCCATATACACATATTCACAAGCTGGTCTTCCCATGACTCTCAGAATCACCACTTTTCAAAAAGCAGTTTATTAAACACAAGAGTATGGCACTGTGATGCTCACAAGCACCACTACCACATACCATTCCAGAGGGCTGGGGCTACTGGAACAGAGCAATGCACAGATCCCTGTCATGGCATTGATTTCCCTTTTCAGTTCCACAGCTGCTGGACTTCCCTCCTCCTCACTGGAAGGATCTCACCATCTCATTATCCAGGTGTTCTGACACGTAATATACTCTCTGTAAAAGCAGCTGTTCCCTTACACCAAAGCAGGTACCTGGGCCTACTTCTGAAGCCACCATGTGTTTATCACTCAGCAGCTCTGGGAGCTGTGGTGGTGCACCTGGCTCTATGCAGACCAAGGAGAAAGGCATTTGGGCTTGGAAGGCAGAGGTTTTTCCCTATCCTCCACAGGCTGCAGGATGTCAACTCTTCCCTCCAGCGCGCTGCTGCTCCTTCAGAGCCTGCCAACAGCTCACAGCGATGCAGGCTCAACACACCTTGCGCTTGCAGAGGTTTGTTACAGTTAAATGTTGAGGAGACACTAAAATAGATAAATTAAACCCTGTGAAAGAAATATTATTGTACATGAAGGTCCTTGCCTTTGGGAGATTTTTGTCCCCTGCATAATAACAATGGATAAAGTCAGAGATGTGGATATCAATGATTGATCCATAGACATACATACCATCCGCACTTGAAATGTTCGGTTAACCAGACCAAATCGTCACAAAGGCACAAAGATCTTGGACTACAACAGCTTTGTTACTTATTTTGCAGAAGACTATACTGCAGACATCTTTTCAGAGCTATGAAGAATAACACTTTGTTTTATTGGGTTGTATTTCCTGATGAGGGAGCATATCTGGTGCAGAACAGTCTTGGACAGAGAGGAGGTGTTGCACAAAGTGTACAGTGTGTGAAAGAAATACGGACACATCTGAAGTCCTTCAGAGATATGAAAGGAGAGTTGATAGCAACATTTTTGACCAAACACTGTGTTTTAATGCTTCCTAAAGGCAGCAGTCTACTATGGTCCTGTACAGGGTTGGAACGCTAAGAATACATGGATAAAAGCATGGGGCTGTTAATCAGCTCTCATAAAATACAGATTATACTATAAAGCACCAAAAGGTCACACCACAGACTACCTGCCTTCCAAAGCAGCGAGAGCAGAAAGCTCTCATTTGTCCTGCCAAAAATAACCTCATCCATAGTGCAAGATATCACAATTTGCTATCTTGGAAGTATTACCAAAATGTCTTTCTAGACAGCATTCCTCTACTTCTCTGTTTCACTTGAAGGCATATTTCTGCATTCTTTTGTTGCAAAAAACCTGCAGAAATAGAAGGATTTTCTTGGTTTTCTAAGGAATCCATAACTGATGTTTTACCTACCCACAGTTCTGTCCATCTCACATCACAAGAGTTTTCCACTAAGTCACAGGAATCCTTTAGTACTGGATACTTCTCCAGCCATCTCATTTATACGTGCTCATGTAATGGGTAGGGTATAAAATGCTTTTGTCATATTACACATTTTTATTTCTCATCTGTCACCTGTCTTAATATTTTTTTTTTCTGTTAGATAAAAAATTCTAGAAATAGCTACTTCTATGACAGGAATACCCTGAGAACCTACTCAGGAGACAACCTATAATTCAGAATATCTAATATCAGGGGGAAAAAAATTAATAAAGGAATTCTGAGAGGACTGAACTGAGCATCAGAAGGACAAGATAGGGTGCTTATTTGTAGTCATCCACAACTGACGTGCTCAAAGTCTCTTTCCTTTAAGCAACATTGAGAAAATAGGAAAAATTGCCAGTATTGCCTGCAGACAACTTGTGTCATGTTTGGTTTTTTGGTTTGTAGTTTTCAGGCAGCCAATTAAATCTGCAGGTGCACTGAACAAAACAGAGTCACTAATTTATTTGTGAAGTTTATGTAAGTATTTGAACTCTCACTGAGCAAGCCAAAAGACTTAGTGATTTAATGTAAAAGCTGTGTTCAGATGAAACGTACAGTCACTGTACATACAAAATCATTGCCAGTGGAAACAACTCACACAGTGAACCTGCTAATTGCCCTAACTTCATAAACTCGACGCTGGATCCAAGGTCTCCATGCTCAAACTGCTTGGCTTGGCTGCTCCACCGCAGGTTCCTGGGCAAGGCCAACGCTGTGAGCTTGCAAGGCAGCTGCAGGCATGGACCTCTGTCACACAGCATGTAGGGTTCGGGGTCTTGTTTTCCACCAGAGGTGTCACAATGCTCTCAGAGAGGCAGGGGTCCCTTCAAAGAACGGAGATGGAGTGAGACCCTTGGTCTAAACTGCCTGGCTGCCTTCTCTGCTTGGGAGCACGATGGGCGGTTCTGGAGACCAGAGCCATCACCCTGTGCAGCTGCTGGTGCTCTAACACCTCTGATTTCCCTGCAGGCAATGAAATCAATCACATAGGCCTGGGTCCAAAACAGGATGGATATTCCACAGTTCTCATCTCTGCAACACACCATGTTTGAGACACCTGAGTCAGTACAGGAGCTCCTGAGTCAGTCTGCTCCTCAGAGCAGCATCCCAACAGCCAGCACTGCGTGCAGGAGACTGCCCAAGACACACAAAGAAACGCCACATCCTATCTCCACAGTCTGGGCTTCCTATTCAGTGTGAGGAGGATGTGAAAGAAACGAGTCCTTGATCTCAAATTCTGAAATTTTTGAGTAATCGGTGATCAGTGTAAATTTGTAACAGGTAAGTCCCAAATACTCCCAGATTTTACCTTTGGTGGCTGTCTACTCCTGATATGAATAATAAAGAGATAGAAACATTATTATAAAATGACTATTGACTTGCTATCAATAAAGAGGTGACTCTTTGACAAAGAGGTAAAATCACTTTAGAAATGTAAACAGTGCCAGCATCCTGAGAGGCTCACTTGATTCACCTAAGCATCAGAAGCAATAAAAATATTTTAATGTTACCCCAACGCAGCCATTGATTTAATAACCAAGTTAGTCCCTCATATGTGAAAAGTGAGCTCAGCTATTTCAAACAAAAAGTAGGAAAGGTTATTACTTCTGTATAGATGGAAGAGCACTGGTAAAGGAAACCTGGACTCCATATGGTGTTGTACCAAATAAACATCAAATGATTAATCTGTGCTAGGAGTGTTATTAAAAGCCTAGAGATTTTCACACAGCAAATGCATCTACTGTAATATGGTGAATAGTCATTAAAATGTTCTACTAAATAATAATGAAAAATTTAGCACAAATAGATATACTGTATAGATGACTCACACATATATAATATAAGTATTTCGATCTGTTTCTACTTCAATTTTTCTATCAGGGACTGAAAATAAAACAGGTTAAAAACTAAATACACGGCCTACAGAAGCTTTAATTAATGACTATAAGAAGCACCTGGCCATTTACTTATGCTGATTTGGTTTTTATTAGTAAAACAAGCTAATTTTATCCAGATTGTATTGCTATCCTACAGGTAACTAAATGAGAAAATGAAGAATATATAGCCATTTACTTCTTTAATAGGAAACCTAGCATAGAAATAAGGAGACTGTCAAAGAGAAGATTTATTCAAAAGCTGGCGGTGCCTGAAGGTGATTGTGGGACAGGGCTCTCACTGTGTACAGAGCTTGTTGCCTCCTGGCACTAAGCATCAGACACAACCATGCAGCTTCACTCCTTCCTGGGAGCATGACATGGTTACGCAGCCCACAGTTTGTCTTTTCCTTTCTGAGGTCTTGCAAGGAGGAATAATCCAGGAGAAACTGCTGTGCAGAGAAATTAAATGTTGGTAGGTTTATTTTCGTGCTTGGTACTCTGCATGCCAAGCTTTCCCTTGTTAGGGTAAAGATGAAGCAACAAGCGGGAGATTTGGTTTGGTTTTCCTGGAGACAGCATCTCTGAGCAGTAAAGTGGGAGAAATTGTGTCACTGTATATATGCAACCAGCAAGATTCAAGCGTTATTTTCAGTTTGGTTGTAAACTCCTGTAGGAGTGTTTTTGTTTGAGCCTCCCAGCCCTAAAGGACATGGGCTTTTCCCCATATAAGGAATATGAGCAGAGAAGAGGATTGTAAAGCAGCTATTAAAATCTGCTGAGCTAATTTGCTAAAAGGTTGTCAAGTTAGTAAAAATAAAGTTCTCGCTGTCAGCATTATATTTGCACATATTCAGTTGAATACTAAAAATCATTCAAATTTTTCTCTTATTTGTAGAAGGTATACCCTTCTCTCACTCAAATCCAGGAGCATCTTACAGTTGACATCTCAGCGACAACACACAATCCTGATGTCAACTGCAAAAAGCAATTGGAAGACTGAATGTTGCAGCAGTTATCTTCGTGATGTCCCTCATGAAATATATGGACAAATCTTGACAGGAATGTGATTTGGAGATGTACAGTTGTCACCTACTGTGTAGTTAGTAACATTTGTTGGAAATAAATTGTTATTATTTAAGAAATAGAGTCAAAACCTGTTCAAAAGCAGATGATCAAAGACTTTCCTGCAAAACCAGCAAGTTGTCCTTTATGTGCCTTTGTTGTACAGCCAGAGAGAAGCACAGCTGAGGCAGAAGCTGTGAATGAAATCTTCCCCGTCACCAACAAGGGATTAAAATTCCTTGTAGAAGGAAGCACTGTTTGTACCACTGCCATCTTCCACCTAAGCTCCTGCAAGACCAAGCAGGAGACTCAGCAAGGATTTGCATTGCTCTGAGTATATCAAGAGGCAAACTAGTTCGGGGAGACAACTTCTGTCTCGGAAGAAAAATCACCTCTAATAAAGTATGGCAAAAGTATTACCTACCACCATGCAGGCTCTGGGAGGTGCTGCCAAGAGGGCTACAGTGTGTGGTAGCCCCTGGCCATGAAACTCCTTGGCCTGCCTCAGAGCTGAGAAGAGCTTGGAAGGCAGAAGTGGTACTGTGCTAGCTTGGCTCTGCCCCAGAACTGGCACATGGAGATTACACCACTAATTATTTTCCCATACTGGGCAAATCCTACCCTGAAGGAAAAGTTATAACATTTCCTTTCCCCAGTGCAATGTACACCCACCCAGGGGATCATCTGGGTCTTTTTATACAATGTTATATATTATGTAGAAAGTGTGTGCTCTTTATAAAGGATTTTTTAAGGTTTTGTAGCCACCTTTGTGCTTTCACATGTCATAAAAAGGCTTTCATAAGATGCCCATGAGCAGAACACATCTCTCCCCATTTGATCACCCCACTTCTCATATGCAGGGCTTCTGTGAGCAGGCTGCTTCTCACCTGGCAAGCAGAACGTCTCAGGTGGCTGAGAGAAGCCACCTCAATCTGCAGCCGGGCCGGCTCTGCTCCGCTGTCCCGCTCCCGCCGCGGTTTGTCACTGGACAGCGGGCACAGGGACGGTGCCACACGGCCTTGCGGAAGTCACCGCAGCCCCGCGGTCAGCGCGGCCCCGACGGGCGGCCCGGGCAGGCGGAGGCCGAGAGCAGCCCGAGGGGAGCCCCGGGCCGGGCAGTGCGGCCAGGCCGCCTCTAGGTGGGGCAGCCCGGTCGCCGGCAGCGCCGGGGAGAGGGGCAGGGAGCCGGGCTGTCTGCATAGCGAGCCGGGCTCTCCGGGGACCGCGGGGAGAGGAACCGTGCGGCACGGCGGGGTCTGGGCTTTGCCCGCTGCAATGTAATGCACGTCGGTGAAACGGCGCGTCCGTGTATTTATG
>VZRL01003979.1:488737-586244 GCA_013397895.1 Origma solitaria | reverse complement strand
AGGACCCGCCGCTCCCCGCGCCCGCCGCCCGCGCCCCGGCCCTGCGGACGCTTGCGGGCTGGGACTCGGACTCCGCGCTCAGCGAGGATCCCGAGGGCGAGCGGCGCTCCGAGGAGGAGGGCGCCGGTGGCAGCGCACGCCCCGCGGAAGCCACGGACGGGGGGCGGCCGGCAGCGGAGGAGGCGCAGCCCTCGGAGGCGGCGGAGCTGGACGCCGCCGGCCTTAGCGACAGCGAGATGTCGGCCGCCGTCTCAGGTAGGGGCGACCCCGACGGCGACTCCTCCGCACCCGCGCGAGGAGGGCGGGAGGGCCCCGGAGGGCTGGGAACGGGAGATGATCGTGCCTTTCCACCGGCCCCCCGGGGTTGTGCGACGAGCTCGGGTTGTGCCGGGGGGGAGAAAAACCCCGAAACGCGTCCCGCGGGGCGAGGGAGGGCGGATCAGGGAGGGCCTTTGGCCAGGCTGAGCCGTCAGCCCGCCAGGGCGCCCGGCGCTTAAAGGAGAGAGAGAAGCCCCGGCTGCCGGCGGCGGCTGTCCCGGCGACGGGGCGGTCAGCGGCTTGGCTGGCTCTCCTCTCGCCCCGTCGCCGCGGACTGGCCTCCTGTGCGCGGGTGCGGGCCCCGCGAGGAGTGGGGAGCCGCTGTCCCGGTGCCTGCCTGCCCTGACCGCCGTGCTCTCGCCCTGCCCGCAGATCGCAGCCCCCCGGAGGAGGAGGACGGAGCGGGCAAGTGCGGAAATCTGCTGCCGGGGGAGGAGGAGGCGGCGGCGGCTCCGAAGCCGCGGAAGAAGCGCTCCCGCGCAGCCTTTTCCCACGCGCAGGTCTTCGAGCTGGAGCGGCGCTTCAACCACCAGCGCTACTTGTCGGGGCCCGAGCGGGCCGACCTGGCCGCCTCGCTGAAGCTCACCGAGACGCAGGTGAAGATCTGGTTTCAGAACCGGCGCTACAAGACCAAGCGGCGGCAGATGGCCGCCGACCTCCTGGCCGCCGCCCCCGCCGCCAAGAAGGTGGCCGTCAAGGTGCTGGTGCGCGACGACCAGAGACAATACCACCCCGGCGAGGTGCTGCGGCCGCCCTCGCTGCTCTCCCTCCAACCATCCTACTACTACCCCTACTACTGCCTTCCCGGGTGGGCTCTGTCCACCTGCGCCGCAGCCGCCGGCACCCAGTGAGAGGCACACATACATACCCCNTACATCCCCCCCCCGGCCGCAACACTCCCACCATACACACTGGCAGCCAGGAAACCCATCTTCCCTCTGCCACCCCCCCATCCATCAATCCATCCATTCAGCTTCTCAAGTGCAGAGCCCCAGCTGCAGCTCTAAGTGCCTTGGACAGTATTTATTTTTATTTTATTGTTATTTTTATTATTAATATTTTTGGATGGTTCCTCACCCTCTTCTCTTTCAACGTAGGACTCCTCGGCCACCCCACCCTGACCCTCACCCCATCCCCACCCCTCCAGCCGAGGACTCTCGTGATTCGGCACAACTTGTTCATGGTATCCATGTTGTCAGTGTATTTGGTGTACACTTTTTGTTTGTTTGTTTTATTTTGCTTCGGATCGGTAGAGACTCGATCTTGTGTGGAGAAAAAGAAAGAGAAAACAAAGGAGAGGAAAAAAAGTAAAACCCACAAAACCAAATGCAGCTCAAAAGAGGAGATCAAGGACTCCCTCGGTGGATTGTAAGGAAGATTATTTTTGTCGTCTGAGTCCTTGGTCTTCCAACTTGTTGCAAACTGAGTGTGCCTTGTATGGTGCTGAATGTAAGGAAGCCTCTTTCAGGTCCCCCCTGCTCTTGTTGCCTATGCTATTCCTGTACTCCATGATCCCTGGCAAAGGATAAATATGTCACAAAAGGGTGAGACTTATATTGAAACTCCTGACTTCTTGTTTTCCTTTTTTTCTTGAGATCTTTCCGTGTTCGGGGAGGGAGGAGTTACAGATTTTTCGCACTTTCCAGATGTATTAAAGTTGTTATTATTTTTATATTCAATGTGAATATTTTTAGTCAGGCTTTTTTAAGAAATCGATGTAACGGGAAACTTTAATACCATCAGTGCCTTTTACAATTCTTCTGCAGACTTCTCCTCCAGGGGTGGAGATTTCTGATCTGCTCAGCAATATAATTACAGTCTCTTTCTTCCAAGGTAATTCATTGCTGTTTTTTCCCCTTCTTTTTTTTCCCCCCTCCATTTCTCTTTTAACGGCACTGTGCACTCAACTAGATTATTTACTTCAAATGAATTGTGAATGTTTGTAAGCTACCCGCTGTACTTGTTTTGGTTTTGGTTTTTTTTCTAATTTATAAACTTTAGTTTAACACTTACCTCTGCTGCTTGTGTTGTTCCTGAGAGCGGACACGGACTTCCCCAGTAATTTTTTTTCCCCGCAGCAGACCTCAGGCTGTAGCTCAGACCCCATCCCTCCTTTTCCCAGTTGCATGGAGGCAGGCGATGAGGACATGGGCCGCGCCGATGCCCGTTCCCTCCATGGGAGCCGGAGCGGGCCCAGGAGCTCTGGCTGGGCACCTTAAGCACTTCTATGGTAACACCTGTCCCGGATGGAGCGATCCGCAGTCTGTCGGAGTGCCGGCGTCGCTGGCTGAATTTACGGCTGCCGGTAGCGGTGAGGATGCCGTGCAGTCAGAGGAGCCTCTGAGACCTCGAACCGCTTTTCCCGGTCCATGGCGGCCTCGCTGCGCAGGCTGCGGCCCCTCTGCCACGGGCCGTGCCGCTTTAAAACCTTGGCGGCTCCCGGGGAAAGTGCGTGGGTCGGCGGATTGTTTTCTCTCTGCTGAGCCTGGCGGGGATACCGGGGGCGCGGGCTCAGGATTAGGCTGCGAGAGGGGGCTTCGCAGTCCTCGACAAAACTGCCGAGGCCGTCTGTATCCCGACACAGCCGCGATAGCCACTTGGGGCAGCCTCCCGCCTTGGACTGACTCCTCCAAGCGTCTGCTGCGAGCCCCGGCCCTCGGAGCGGTCCTGGCGGCCCATCCCCGCCTTCGGCTGCCGTCTTCGGGCGTCCCTGCCGAGGCCAGCGCTGCCCGAAGGGGAGGACAGCCTGCCGGAGGGTGGGCAGCTCCAGCCGGGCTGCCAGGGCCGGGCAGTGGCGCTCGGAGGAACCGGACCCGGCGGTGGCTGCAGTTGTTTCTCTCCGCTAATGGAGCCCGGCCCGGACCACGCTCACAGGCGGCTCCGTTGCCTCGGTGCCGCTGATTCTTTATCACCGCCAGCTCCTTTCCTTTCCCGCTGGTTCGCATGGGCTTTTGCTGAGGCTCCCGAGCACGAAATGGCTTGCAGGAAACCCCTGCTGCCCCAGCGCTTCCCACCCGCTGTGCTTGCAAGCCTCCCCAAGATGCAGCTGGGCCATTTCCCTGTCAGCCCCTCGCTCCAGCCTTTCTTGCTGTCATTTCGCTCACCGCAGGCTCGGGCACCCCGCAAGTTAGCTGTCCCCGGGCTGGCACCCCAGCAGCTCTCGGCTGCCGGGAGAGGGGCAGCGGTGGCTCACCATGGGCTGCCCCAGGCTCAGCACGGGCTGGGGTTGAGGTCTCTCTCTCTTCCCAAAGCCGACAGCCCAGTGACACCAGGAGAAATGCTTTGAGTTTGGTTTTGCTCGGCCGGGCGTGTCGGCGGTCCTGCTGCCGAAAGGAGCACTCCAGATGTAGCAGTCCCTTGGCAGATGCGGGAGGACTGACATTTATTTGGCCCTATCGTGAAGTTCATGTCTCTTTCTTCTTTCTTCTTCTTGCTCTTTTTTTTTTTTTTCTTTCTGTTTTTTTGGAACTATTCCCTTCCAACATTCCCAATACTTTTCTTCTTGGGAAAACGAAACTTTTGGATGGTAGAGTCTGGGCCCCCATGCATTAGGGAGGTAAAGAGGTGTCACTGCTTGCTGTCGCTGTTTGCTTTTTTCTGGCCCGTGGGGATGTTTCTCTGCCTGTAGACCCGCACAAGACATCGAACTGCTGACTCCCACCTCAGGTTCGACGGGACAGTTCACACCAGCAGAAGTTTTGTCCCCGGCGGGGACGGCTTTCATCAAAGCCGGCTACGATTCCTGTCGGGTTCCCTGTTCCAGGGAGAGAATTATTTCTAAGCCTTTATTTTTTTTCCCCCGTAGGTCACCGTGATCTATTATTTTGATCCGTGCTTGCTAATGGATGTAGTGCTGTGCGGAGCCTCCTGATATGAAAGGGAAGTGTCAATTAGAGATTCCTCGGGTTGTAACACTGGGTAACAGACACAAAATAAAGTGTCAAACTATTTTTCTTTGAATCAGGTAAAACTAACGTGCATTTTATTCGAGATAGAAGTTGTTGGAAAAGATGATTCGAGTAAAGTTGCCCACAATTTTAGTATTGGTGTTTAATGTTGGATATTTACACATTGACAGTGTCTTCTTTTGACGTTGAAAAAATCCGATATTTGAGAAACGTCAGTATTTAATATTGGGAAAATTTAATCGATAATTTAATGGCTTTTTCCCGGAATTTGAGGCATTTCTATTCCTGTTTTTCTTTATAATTTTGATTTTTGAAATATAAAGCAAACTCTCTACGTCCTTTATCTTTTCTTAATGGCAAAATCCCCAGTAACGTAAGTGTAACTGTACCAAGGCCAAAGGAATTACTCTGTGTTTTCGGCGTTTAAGTAATCAGCAAAACCTGTGCTCTAACATGCTCTCTTCACACACCGTCAAACACACATTCAGCTCATCTGCACATCCACGGCTGCAAGGTGAAAATAATCTTCCTAACGCTGTGTCCCAATTTCGGCCTCTCTCAGAAAATCCGAATCTATACAGGGGCCGTGGGAATCATTTTCCATCTAACCATGACCAAGCTCTCGTCTTAAAAAAAAAAAATTCTTGCAAAGACAAGAGGGACAGGGGGGAAATACCGCAGCTACAAGAAATTCGATTGTTGAAATGTAATGTAAATTGTGTATATCTTTGCATATGTCTCCATTGGCGCTTGTGTTTGTGTATTAAACAGTCACACAGGCGCAGAGTCCAACTCTGCAACCGGGAGGCTGCCTAAATTTAGTTACCTCCTGCTGGCTCGCAGGGTAATAAAACAGGAAACCACGTAGATTTGCCCCCCCAGCACACATACACACACACACAAACATACTCAGGTAGAAATCAGCGACACTTCCCCGGGAGGAGGAGAAGCAGCAGACGATACCGGGGCACGGGCAGCCCCCTCCCGGCAGTGCAGCACCTGCCCAGCCTCCCAGGGGCTCCCGGGAGCAGGGGCCAAAGGTGGCCCGAGGTTAAGGGCCTCTCCCCGGCAGGCCTTGGCAGGCTTTTTTCCGCTCTGCTTCTCCTGTCAGTGGGACGGCGACGCGCCCCGAGGGCGGCCCCGAGCTGGGGCCGTGGGGAATCCTGGCTGCCTTTCCAGCAGCTCTCCCGAGACTACAGCACCAAGCCGCTGGAGCAGCCGCTCCGCTGGGAAGGCTTCGAAGACAAGGACAGGGGTGCTCCTCCGGACGGCCGGAAAGCCAAACCCCCGCGCCCTTTGGAGATCCAGGGCGCTGCCAGTAGTGACTGCATCGAGAAGCCTGGTTTTTCCCTAGGTGATGGGAAAAATAAATGGCAGGTCCTTCTGTCCCGGCCACATAGCCGGGCTATTACCTCTCCCAGCCTCTCCGAAAGCCGCAAGAAAGTGGACTACTGTTCCTTCGCGTTGTCTGCTGCTGCGGAGAGCAACGCGATTAACCGGGGAGCAAGGTGAACCAGGGAGCAAATGACACGTTCCCCAGCCGGGTGTCACGGCGGTCAGTGCCGGGACAGCACACCGCTCCGGGACAGGCAGCGCTCCCTCCGGTGGGCCGGCAGGCTCTGCCCGGGGGCTTCCGGCCCCGCTGGGGCTGCCGCCTGTGGGACCCCCGCACCGCTCTGCCCGGGCGGCCGCGCTAACCCGCACTGGGGCGGCTGCGCACGGAGGCTGGCCGCTTCCTTGCCGAGGGACCGCGGGAGAGGGCGGACTCTGACCCGCAGGTGGGGCTTGTCCTTTTCCTAGAACATGTTTAATATTTGTGGTGTGGGCTTTTTGTTTTGTTTTGGGTTTTGTTCGTTGGTTTTTTTTTAAGGGAGGGATGAAGCGGAGAGAGAGGGTGAGTTCACGCCCGTGCCGGCCCGGGAGTGGGGTGTCGAGGTGCCTGGGGAAGGCCAGGGACGAGGGCTTCCCTCCTCCACCACAGCCATATACGTCTCCCTGGCTCCCTCCCAGACGGGTCCTACGGCCCATAGGATGAGGCCCTGGCAGAGGATGAGGGGCTTGGCTCCTCAGTCCGAGGACCTTGGGGTGGCTGAAGAGCCATCCTCGTCTCTTCCCCGCTGTTTCTCCAGCCCTGTTGCCCCGTTCCGGAGCCGTTAGAGGCGTTAGCCTTACCAAGTGATGCTGGGAATTGTCGGGGTGATCCTTGAAAAACATTAGAGCGGGGAGTGGTGGCTGCAGAGCCGCAGGTTAAGCCGTTTTGGTGTTCTCAGGTGCGCCCGTGGCTTCTTGCCTAAAATCTGACTCGGTAGTGAAGAGGTCACAGCTTGTCTCCCGAAGGACGCTGATAGCAACCAGCAACACATCCTCTGCTGAAACAGAACTCAGCCGGGGAAGTCTCTCCTCTCCCGCAGCAGTGGCTCGGTGCTGGTAGAGACAGAAATGGACAGAGAAGGCGACCCGCAGGGACTACCTTCTGTCTCCAAAGAGGTGCAAGTTGCCACCAGAACTGGTGAACGATGTCCTTCCCACTAGAGTAGGGACACAGCTATTAATAATTAAAAAAAAAAAAAACCGTAAAAATGCTTGCAGGCATTTCAAACAGTTTTTTCTTTATTTGAAAAAATAAAAATAAGGAAAAAAGAAAAGAAGTATGGGAGCTAAGAAGGCCACACGCAGCCTTTTCGTGCATGGCCGATTGACAAGTAAAACAGTGCTTCCACACCAAACAAGAATGGTAGAAAACCATGAAAAGAGTGGAAAGGCAAATACGGGTCTGATTTTCAGCTTTCTGGGTCTGGAGGGTATCAGCGTGCGAGCAGGGGTCCCGGCAGCCGGGCAGAGGGGCGGCCAGAGGGGTTGGCCGCCAGGCCGGGGCCGGCGCTGGGGAGAGCACTCACGGGACAGGAACCGCTGCTGGGTGGGGGGGGCGCAGGTTACGGCGTTGTTCCCTAAATTGCTCTGTGGGGAAAGCAAATCCTGCAGGCGGTGACGGCTCTGAAAAACGCCTCTGCCCGCTGCTTCAGAGCCCGACCCTGGCTGTCGGCTCCGGCGGTCTGAGGACTCCGCTCGGCACCGGTGATCCGCTCCCCGTTAAAGCCGTCCGCCAGCGAAACCCCCACTGCTTGTCTCCGGGGTCGGGGTAAAACACTTTGCCCACGGATCTGCGCTGCGCTTAAACCGGCCAGAGAAACGCTTTGTGTCGCAAAGGACTCGAGTGATAATTAGGGATGAAATGCTTGTGGAGAGGACTAATATTATTTTTGGCTTGTGCGGGAATAATACAGATTTGCAAACTGTACGAATAAAGCTGGGTAGGCTGGAAGGGGAGGGGGGGAAGGCTGTTCTGCCGGCTGTCGGCAGAGCCAGGACTCGGTGGCGGAGTTTGTGCCGGGCTCCTCTGCTCAGGAGGCGAAAGGGAGGGACAGGTCGGGTTTGGAACTTGCCCTTTGGCACTCGACTGCGGTACCGGGAGGCAGCAGGACGGATGGCGGAGGGTGCAGCCCCAAAGACACCCCCGAGAAGCCGCGGGGACGTTTTCCTCCGCGTCGTGCACAGATTTACCGAGGCGCCGGCGTTGCCACTCCGTCCTGCACGGCGGCACAGTACTTCAAAATGACCACATAAGACAAATAGCCTTTACTTGGATTAATAATAGTAAAAATAATAATAATAGTAGTAGTAGTAGTAGTAGTAGTAGTAGACGATTCGCGGTTCTCTTTATTCAGTTAAGAATGAAAAATGGTGGTAAAGGGGGAACTTCTATGGACATACTACATTTTCCCACCGACCAGAGCAAGAAAAGAACACATGGGTTCATTCGCTGGTTATAAACCCTACTCGGCAGAGGTGAAGACTGTGATTTTGTCAAGTAATTGTAAACGTTCCTTTAATTTGCCTGAAATTATACTAACTTTCCGGATTTAAAAAAAGAAAAAAAAAATGTGGAAGAAACAGACGGGTTTCCTCGGTCTTGGAGAAGAACTTTTGCTTTTTTGCTGCGGGGATTCGTGGACGCTGGGAAGTTATGTTTAGGTGTCCGTGTCCGGTCATGGCTTGTGGGAGCACAATGACATAGTTTTGCCCAAAATACCTCCAAAAGATGCAGAAATAACCACTTCGTTTTTGCGAACAAATTATTTCACTAAAGAAGGAACAGAAACGAAGGTGTAAGAATAAAAACGTATCCCAAGCCCTTTATGTACGGGGCGAACTTTAAAAGGAAAACCCCGACATTTTTATCTTAGAAAGTAATGTATGCAAAATTTGCAATAGGGAAACCGATCTCTCCTCGGGATGGGCGTCGTGTTCAGTGGGGTGGCAAAGCCCTCGGCCAGGCAGGCGCGGCGGGGGCGAGCGGAGGGCGGCGGCTGCGGGCTTGTGGAGCGCAGCGAGGCCGGGGCCGCTGCACCCTCGCGGGACCGGGGGAGCGGCTCCCCGGACATCCCATCATGGCAAGGACAGCAGCAGCTGCGGGAGATGCAGCGTGCGCCTGGCAGAAGACAAATTCCAAAAGCACTCCCCGGCTTTTCTCTACTGCCCTCCTGCACCTCCGGGAGGTGCCTGCTGGCTGCTCGGGACAATCTCCCATCGCCGCCGCATCCCGCCTGGCTCTCTGCTTCTTGCCTCCCACTCCAGGCAAAACCTTCTGTGACCGATCGAGGGCCTGTCCCCTGTCCCCTGGCCGTGAGCAGGGCCATGCAAGCTCGCGGCAGAGCCTTCGACACCGGCCGCGGGGGACAGCGGGGCGGGAGCTCCCGGCGGCCCGGCCTCGGCAGCGCAGTAGTCCCAGTGCCTCTCCCGGGCCCTGCCAGCGCCCCGCGGGGCTGCTCCCGGCCTCCCGCGGCCCGGCAGGGAGGGTCTTCTCAATGCCAGGCCTGTGTATTTGTAGTTTGATTTCGCACGTCAAAGATAATTTTTTCATACAACTTAATGGACGCGGCTTGACATCCATAATGATCGCTAATCATTCAAATTATTTTTGCTAGCGCCCAGACATGTTCCAGTTGTTGTGATAGATCGCGTTTCACCCATAATGACGGACAATTACCATTTCTAATTCACCGGCTTTTGACACCTAAATCCACCCACCATATGTGGCTGAAACGCGCCGGGCTCGGCGGCGAGGCCCTGATGACATTTGCAGCGAGCCCCTCTTCTCTGAGCGGGGCACCTGGGATGCCACCCAGCCCCCCCGGCACCCCCGGCCCTTCCCCAGACCGCCGGAGCTCGGCTGCTCTCCATCGCAAGCCCCCGGACGGCAGCTCCGGGGCCGTGGGTGAGCGCGAGGCGGGCCGGCGGGGACCGGGGCGAGTCCCAGGCGGAGCAGCCGGACCCTCCGCTCCTCATCCCCGCGTCCTGAGGGGCAACCGGGCCGTGCTCGCCCTCGAGGCGCTTACACGCTGCGCAGGAACCCCAGATGGAAAGCGGCTTGCTCCGGAAGCCACGGCAGTCCCTGCGGGCTGTTCTCTTCCCGCCGCTCCTATCACCATCGCGGCCAGGGAAACCCGCGTGTATTTATGCTTCGATCCTCCACGACCCACGGCCTTGAGCTGTGCTCTGTGGGAGAGACAGAAAAGTGTTACAGGGAGGTTCACCTGCAAACTGGGCGCGCGGCGCCTTTCCATTGCATTCACCTCGTTTCCTGGGGTATTTACCTCCGCAGTTCCCCTGGAAATTAGATGCGCCCTATGTAAGGTCTCTCTGTGGGCCCCGATGCAGCCGACGGAAGGCAGCTCCGCGCCTCCGCCCCAGTCCCAGTGCCTGTCGCCCGGCTCGGCCCGGCCGTCGGGGCGCTCGCCCTCTCTGCGGACAAATGCGCCCCTGCACTGGGTCTCGTTTGGCGAAAAAGAAGTGTGAGGATTCAGCCTGGGTGATTTCTTTGGGGCTGTTTGGGGTGGTTTTATTTGATTTTGTTTTTGTGAATAAACGAATGAAGCCGCGTTGTTTGACTTTAAACCCCGAACGACGGAAGCGTCACCGCAACGTCGACGGCACAACATTCCTGCCCAAGTGCTGCTAGGCAGAAACTTCACGTTTCTATAGAGCGGCGGGCATCGTCTGCTTTTTAAGTCCTGGGTATTTCTGCAGCTTTAACATTTGAAGAGTCACATGAAACATTTCCTTCGGCAGGAATAACTGTGGATATCCCAGCCACAGTTGCAATGACGGGCAGAGAGGGAGAAAAGAGAGATGCTGAGGTTGTGCTACTCTCCCGCACACTGCAGTGCTCACCGACCCAGCCCAATGAGCAGTCAGAGTGACAGACAAGCCCCGACAGGGTCACGCAGGCACGCGTGTTTCCAGTGGGACAAACAGATTTGTCTGAGGGCTGGTGATTACCGGGGTGAGAATCACACATCGGAGCGTGTTGGGACATTACCCGGGCCTTCTCAGTACCCTTGGTGAGATGAGTCCCCAGGCTATTCCCCCCGAGTGCTTCTGCAAAATCCACTCGTGAACTCGTTTCTCCGCTGGGCACTGACACAGCGGTTGCCGGCGGCGGGGCGAGAGGACCGAAGGGAGACAGGGATGCGGACGGGGGACACAGCAGGGCCACAGCCGCCCGACTCCGTCTCGGTGTGGCGGGAGGGAACTGTCATCGTCGCCAAAGTGCTGAATCCGGCCTGACCGCCTCCCCGCACCGCCCCGGCCCTGCTGAACCTTCCACCGCAGCAAAACGGCCCCGCACAGGGCAAACACACCGAGCCCCGGTCTGGAAAGCTGAGGTGCAGGAAATGGGTTCTCACAGCCTTTTTAACGTAGCAAGTGGAAGGATTTAGCCATCAATATACTTTAAACTAAGGAATAGAGGGATTTGCCTGTCTGAGGTTTCTCGGCTCCCGGCGAGGTATTTTGATGAGGTTTATTTCTAGTTAAACTTCCAAGGCATGTCTGAGGTGTTATTGCACTTTCCCCAAGAATTAAACAAAATACTTTCTCAGTCCTCGAATTCGAGGTAAAGACGATGGAAAAAATATCACCAGCCCAGTACATATTAAACACCAGGGCACTGCGTGTCAGCAGGTCCCGCCTGACTGCCGGGAGCGGGGTTTCTCGCCTAGGCAAGGCAGGCTGGGCTGAACGCACCGCCGGGGAACCCCATAGTTCCAAGACTGGGGGGTCTGAACTGCATCATGCAAAGGAATAGACGCGCGTCCCTCAGTGGGAGCGGGACTGGGGCTCAGGTGCTAGGTAGTACTAAGGAAGTCACGAAGGACACCCCAGCAGGAATCCCACAAATTCAGCAGAACAGTAATTGCTAATGACCTTCCCTCGGTTTGGACATACAGGTTTCATTAAACGGTCTTTAGAGTTTATTTTCCCCTGAAGTTTCTGCCAGGTGTTTGGACTCAGATTGCTCCGTTTCAGGCAGGCTCGGTCTGGGGCTTTTGCCACAGTTTAGATCAAGTTCACATCTTCTCCACTTTGACCTTCACATGCACCTTCATTGATTATAGTGAGCTTCCTAAAACCAGAAAAAACACCATGACATTCAAGAACCAGTAAATAAATCTTCCTGTATGTCTTTGACAAAGATTAGCCTCTTATTAGATGCATCGATCTAGTCAGCTACAGAGACTGGTAATGTATAAATTTGGGGGAGGAAGGGAGGGAAGAGAGAGAAAAAAACCCAAACCTGTATGTTCATTCTCTGCTAGGATAAGAAAAGCAGTGTTCCAGCGACAGGAGGTCCCTTTTCCTTGATAACTTTGTAAGATACATATTACTTTATGTCTTAACATACCTCCTTAAACCTGGAGATCTCAGAGAACTGTGTGGAGCAAAACCTATTCTGCAGAGTGTACTGTATCTTTATTCCTTCTGCAGAGTATTTTCTAGGTATTGTTGGAATAGAAATGTCTCCTTTCTTCCTACCAATTGTTCCACTGGGGTGTTAAAGAAAGGGCGAAGACCTCAGCGCTTCTTGCTTGTCCCGTTTCTCAGGAGATCTCGCTGGACCTTCCTACAGTCCCCTGCTGGTACGTGGCGTCTGACACTGCCATCTTGTGTTCTACAGTTCCAGTTGTTGTTTAGGGGATAACGAAACCAGTTCCAACAAAAAGGTGTGGTTGCGAACATAAAAGGCGTAGCTGAGACAGTCTCACATATGATCTCAAAGGGAGGTGACAAGTGTCCGTTTTATTTAAAACGCTAAATTTCAAAATCTTAGCTTCTAGCTAAAGAGCAAAGTTTAAGCATATCTGAGCCTGTCAGATCTTCTTGAAGATGAGCATGTTTCTTTGTCTCTCTCATGGTAAAACGCTCTGGTACACTCAGGTCTCTCCAGTGGCACTTTTCTTCTATTTACATTTACCATTCTCTAGGAAGAAAGTAGCACAATTTATTTATCCTGTGTGGACACAAACACGAAGATCATGTCAATAGTTTCTTGCATATTTTCTGCCTTTGTTACCAACACTGTAACCGCAGAAAAATCTCTGCAGACTCACCATGCAGTTTTGGCTTTAATAGCCAAACTGCATGAAAGAGAAAAACTGCATGAAAGAGAAAAGCTAAGGCAAATAATTCAAATGAGGCAAAACCAAAACATTTTACCCTATCTTAATCATTTGATGGGCACAGACATCTGGCCAGTGAGGACAGATGGAGGTGAACAGAAGTTGATGTACCTGTTTTATACCCAGTAATAAATGTCAAAATATTTTGGACAGCGAAAAAGAGAAGAGTGAAATGGCAACAGAAGGGGCATTTTTGGAAATATGGAAGTGCTGTCAACTGTGCCTTTATTTTTTACATTTTTTTCTTACAGAGAAGGCCTAATGGCATGCTAAATATAATGATTCATAGTTTACTTTACGTTTCCTGACTTTTTTTTTCATGTCATGACCTTGATTACTTAAACATTGTTTTCTTTCTTCATTAAAATAAGTATAGATTGCAAATCACTGTAACGCTTTAAAAGTATTAAAGTCATGTAAGAATGGTGCCATTAGAGTAAGTGATGACAACTTTCTGGTCAGGACTTCAAAACATGTCAAATTAATAATGAACAACTTGAGTAAGGTGTTGCAAATAATGTTAATTAAAAATGTCCATGTGCAGTCCCTTTGAGGGCATGTGAATAAATATCTAACAGTTGCTGCTGGGGTCTCAGTTCATACTGAAAATGAGGAAGTCTTTATAATTCATAACTATTACAGAGTCTTTATGAATGCTCTTTCTTATATTTCCCACTGGAAATCATTAGATAATCTGTTTTTATTATATAGAGCCAAACATTCAGCTTAATATTTTTGTTTTAAAACAGACCACAGAATCATGAGGATATTAACCATCCCATAATTTTTAGGGGTGCCTTAAAATCATGTACATTTATTCCTGTCTTGAGAGTTTCTTTAAATTACAATCTTTGATCCTTGTTCTTCTAAAAATGTTACCCAAGATACATATAAAACAGAAGTTTCCTACTCTGTGTTTTTTCATTAACCATCTACCTTCCCACCCACTAATGCTGTGAATTTAAGAGTCTACATAATTGAGTCTGTAAATTAACAAAAAAAATCCAGACAGCCAGAGCAACCAAGCTGTAGATGGTACACTGGCCTTAATGTTCTTATAGTAGCACATTAAACAAGTAGAAAGGGAACTTTTCATTATGCATAGTTGTGTTTTTTTAATGGCAACAAGATGCATTTCTTTCCGTGACTTTCCTCAATATACTTTTGGGGCCAAAGATGAATTAAGCGAGATAGCGAAAGTGTGTGATGGAAGGATTATTCTGGCTATCCAAGAAAGATTGTAAGTAGGAAGCAATGACCTGCAAGAGTAATTCAAACTGGTGTTCAATGTTCTAAACTATGAGTTATTCAGCATTTCAAACTGACAGCTTGTAAATGTAAATTTTATTAAATGCAGAGCAATAAAATTTTGTAAGTTTCTGTCATTTTGAATTTTAGTGGTTCAGATTAAGTGTCCAGCCTTTTAAATCACAACTTGCAGGAGCACGGCTCTAAAGCATCCATTGCTCTTAAATATGTGCCTTTCAAAACCTCATTATTGCCTTTGCTGACAAAATATCCTTGTCAGAATCTAGGTCTGCATGTCTCATGTCAATGATAGGCTGACAGGCTCATGCCGTCTGTTATGTTTACATTGTATATTGTATAAAGTTTTCTGCTCTTTATTCTCTCTAGGCAGAAAATAAAACAGGATTAGCAGTGATATCACCCTTTGGACCAGCCAGATTTTCTCCTTTGATCTCAAAAAAATATCTTTGCATGTGCAGTGCAAGAGTCTGGCTCAAAGATCCTTGTTTCGCTCTTGAGACAGACATTGACTGATTCAGGAAAATGAAAACATACTAACGCCCACCAGTTAAAGCTGAAATCTAGCAGGCTAAACCTTGGAAAAGTTCTTGCACGACAAAATGAGATCAGTGGAGAACTTTGGTAACATTTTACTGGATAACAAAGCTGGAGTGGAAGGCAGTTTTGAATAGGCAAAGGGTTGCAGGAACTTGGCCAAACAGCTCAGAAATTTATGACACCAATTTATTTTCAGAAGATTACAACTGCCACTGAAGAACCAAAGTGAAGTGACAGAATTGCACAGCATCCAACAGGTTTGCGTTTGCCAGCAGGGATCTAAAATCCAGCCACTTCACTTGATGTGCTCCAGCAGCCACAGATACATACTGTCTATGTCTGTGTCTGTGGGTGCACCTTTGTCCATTTAAAAGGAACACTAGCAACTCAAATATCATATTTTCTTCTAAAAACATGTATTCTAGTTTTAATCTTTTAGTAAGAATAGAAAATCACTCCAAACATTTCAAGTTGTGTTGAATTGTGAGAAGGATTAAAGAGACACAACATCTAATTTTAAGGCTGAATATCAATTCTCATAGCTGTCTGGATTTTTTTTAATAGTATCTCATCAAGTCTATGTAGTAAGCTGAGTAAGCTCTCAATTAATTGAATATGTTGTCAAACTGAATGTGAATTTTAGTGTTATTAACTGGCAAGAATTTTACCTTAGTAAAGTAAGGTAAAAACAACAGAAACTGATCCATTACAAGATGTTAAAAGTATATGTGGTGGAATTCTCAGGAAACAGAAAATAATACCTAATCTTTCACTAGTAATAATTGCAATAATATTGCATGCAATAATAATTGCATATTCTCAAAACCTTAATTGCAACGTTTCTTCTTGGTCTTCTTGAGTACCGAATTAGATATGCAAATTCTGTCACAGTTTTTCTTCCAGTTTTTCCTGGTATGTTTCTTTAAACCCCCTCTTCCTTAGTATTTTCTATATTTATCACATTGCTAATTCATCTCTATGGTTTGGCTCGATGTAGATCTGAGATAATCATTCCATAAAGCTACTTCATCTCCATCAGAAACACCTACAGTTTTGGCAGCAGTAATAGAACTGACCTCAAGATGTAAAGTTTCCTGGGAAGAAATTAGTTTGGAAGCACAAAAGCCAGTGTTGAGGAAAATACTTTGAGTGCGTCACAACTTTTGACACCACATCAGAAGAAAATTGATACAAAGTAGGGGTTCAAAAATCAGTTATCCCAGAGACATAATTCTGCTGGTCATAGTCCCTTATGGAAAATCAGGAGGTAGTTCTGATTTTAGTTTGTCATATGCAATAAGAAAGATGGACAGAAAAACTACCAGAAATATTATTTTTTGTCATTCCAGCTGAAACACACTGACACTGAGCTTTCCTGTAGACTTTACTGTGCTAAATGATATAAACAATATCTAAGAAAGGATGTTTATTA
Source organism: Origma solitaria (assembly GCA_013397895.1). Taxonomy (NCBI): domain Eukaryota; kingdom Metazoa; phylum Chordata; class Aves; order Passeriformes; family Acanthizidae; genus Origma; species Origma solitaria. Next base: position 570,261 of record VZRL01003979.1, on the reverse strand, counting down.
GGGCTGTGACAAGTCAGCTCATGAACTGGACTGTGGTGCCCAGCTCCCAGCCAGGACATCAGCTCTCCAGTTTGCTAGATGTCACAACAGCTGAAGGAGCTGAAGGGACTTGTGCCCAGCCTGATTTCTCACATCATGGCTTAATCGCTGATGAAGATGAGTTCAGGTGAGGCTGTGGTGTGGGTGAGGTGTGGGTGCACGTTCACTGCTGCCAGTGGTGGCAGCAAACCACGGAGGAGGCGTGGATGGTGACGTCCTGATCTGCCCCAGCTGCTGGCGCCTGAACACAGTCGGAGCCCTCTGCCACAGCAGGTAGTGACATGCCTGCCTGGCGGGCACATTTCAAAGCTGATTAAGATGTTACATTAATCTATTCAGATGGTGGTCACTTTCTGGCAGAGCACTCTGGAACAGTTTGTTCTTTGCCTTCATTTGCTGATGTGGCACTGAAATAGCACAGCTGATGGCTGCCTGGTTTGTGGAGGAAACGCTCGGCTTCATTCTCTCGCGTACCGTATCTTATATACACTTAACAACAGGACATAGCTGAGTTGGAGGTTACTAAATGACACTTTACAGATATTTCAAATTAATTTTGGACTGGAATAGTTGTCTGGTCAAGAAAATCAGGCTTGGGTGTCTGCAGTCAGTGCAAACCTACTTCTCCCATGAAGGTTTCGCAGGAAAGTGAGCATCCAATAACTCCAGACTGAGTTGTACACCTGACCACATTGTTTAAATATTCACAGCAGCTAAAATCTGTAGTCAGACACGAGGATCTCAGCTCACTAGGTGATGTACACAGGTATGGCCAACAGATCATATTTATTCCTTAAAAACTGCAAATTGCAATCTAGGGAAAAAGAAAGAAATTTGCCACAGTCAAGGGGGATAACCAAGGAACAATGAGACAATTTTATACAATATGACAGACAACTGTACTGGATCATCAGTACCTTCCAGCTGCCAAGGTAGTTATACAGATGATGTTGAGCAGTGAAGGAGCAGAGGAGTAGAGGCTCTACAGTGACCAGTACAGTAAAGTCTAGGAGTCTGGAGAACTAATGATGTCTGAGCACTCTGCAAGCATGGTTGGCATGTGCTGCAGTGAGCACAGAACGGCACTGTCATGACTCTAACATCTGCAGTTTAGTGTTGGAGATAAATGTCTATTTGGAGGGATCAAAGTAAGAAACCCCGAGCTTTATTCTTGCCTTTGAGGCTGACAACATATATGACTTTGAGCAGGTCAGCTAGACTTGGCAGAAAGGGGGTTGCAATGGGTTTCTGATGTCAAGATTCATTCAACTCATGTGTGTGTGGCTCCTCGGATGAAGATCAACAGTGAATAATTATTGCTGAGGAAGCTGATCATAAAAGTGATGAAAGGAATATATTCACTATCATAGATGTCTTAAAAATTTTTTGCAATTAATAATTTATTCAGAAATTGAGTTTGTCTTTTCTGAATTGTTCACACAGTCTTCACGGACTGATAGATTATATAAAGGCTTTAACTGACATAGTCCCAAGGGATTTCTCTTGGCATATACTTCAGTGTGAAAAAGAATGTTAATAAGGACCTTTAGGCAAGTGCAAAATAGGATACATTGTACCACAGGTTTACTTCATGCGTCATATTGTGACAGCTGATTTGCTGAAAGATTTTCTAGACATGAGAAATTTCGACATGGTAGTGTGTGTGGTTTGTGCATCCAGGTTTTGGTAGTGGGTGGTAGGGGAGGACATACAGGGATGGCTTCTCTGAGAAGCTGCCAGAAGCTTCCCCCCTGTCCAACAGAGCTGGCTCCAAGATGGACCTGCCACTGGCCAAGGTCAAGCCAATAGCAATAGTGGTAGTTAAGGAGTTAAGGAGAGGGGGAAAAAAACCTGCATAAGTGCATCTGAAGAGAGGGGTGAGAATATGTGAGAGGAACAAACGTGCAGACACCAACATCAGTGAAGAAGGAAGGAGGTGCTTCAGGCACTGGAGCAGAGATTTATCCCCTGCAGCCTGTAGTGCAGACCTTGGAGAGGCAGGTGCTCTGCTGAGGTCCATGGTGGAGCAGAGATCCACCAGCAGCCCCTAGAGGACCCCGTGCTGGAGCAGACAGATCCCTGAAGGAGTCTGTGACCCTTGGGAAACCCATGGTGAAGCAGGGAAAGAGTGTGAGGAGTCCTCCCCTGCAAAGGAAGAAGAGGTAGAGACAATGTGTGATGAACAGACCACAGTCCCCATTCCTTATTTTTCTGCACCTCTTGGGAGAAGGAGGTAGAGAATTTGGGAGTGAAGACGAGCCTGGGAAAAAGGGGGTGATGGAAAGGTGTTTTAAGTTTTGGATTTATTTCTCTTTTTCCTACTCTGATTTGATTAGTAATAAATAAAACTAATTTCCCCAAGTCAGGTTGGTTTTGCTCATGATGGTAGTTGTTGAGAGATCTCTGCCTGCCTTTATCTCAACCCATGAACCTTTCATGGTATTTTCTCTCCCCTGTGCAGCTGAGAAAGGGTGTGTCGTTGGGGGGCACCTGGCACTCAGCCAAGGTCAACCCACCTCCAGAAGATATCATCTATGTGGATTTTCATAGAGAGTAGCTACACCTTAAGCCAGAGAAGTGGAAATCAGTAGGTAAGGTGAAGATGGGAGAATGAGATAAAATTATGATGGATGTTACTGAAAGAAGTATCAGGTTTCAGAGGATGGGCTACCTGAGCAATAAGTTACAGCTGCAACATTGCATAATGTATTTCTTAATGAGCTGCCCACAAAAAGCAGGATCAGGTTGATTAACTGGTAAGAGGATTTTGGGAAGCTACAGCAGAGGCTCAAGATACTGGGCCAAGAGAACTGGATAACTGTGGCCCAAAACTCTTGGTGTGGGAAAAGATTCAGCCATACAGAGTGGAAAGTCACACACTTAGAAACTACTAATTAAATCTTCAGGAGAAGATGAGATTTAATAGCAAACAGTTTAAGAGGAGGATGAGATGGCTGCTAGGTCTACTGGAAATGTGATTTATTTGTGAAAAAAGCAAGTGCAATTGTTGTGCTCAGTAATAAAAGCTGTGGAAAAGGAGGAGGAAAGAGGATATTTGAGATTATTGCACTTGTCTTCCCAAATAGGTATGCTGAGGCTCTGCCTTCCAGGAAGCATCTAAACATCTGTCTGCTGATGGGAAGTAGTGAATTAATTCAGATTTTTTAAAAAAAATTAATTTGCTTGTGTATGTAACTTCATTTCTCTTATTAAACTGTCATTATCTTAACCTTTGTCTCATGCTTTTGTCCTTTTGATTCTCTCCCTGCTCCTGCTGAGGGAGAGTGAGATTGGGTTGGAACTTCTCTGTCAGCTGGGGTGATGTGGTTTCAGCCCAGCTGGCAACCAAGCCCCACAAAGCTACTTGTGCACTCCACCATCAGCAGGGCTGGGGAAAGAACTGGAAGGGTAAACCCACAACATGGAATTAAACTACCAGGCTCTAGAAGAAACTTCCAGGAAGAGTGGTGAGGCCAAATGGCTTTCCTGCCTTTGTGATGGATCTTGATGGTTTCCTTCAGGAATTCAACATCAGGACACCAGTGATTCAGGTGGGTCCTTCCAAACCTGAAGTACATGCTAGAAAATAATTCTGGATTTTCCAAGTAGTTAGAAAAGGGAAAAAAAAGGCTTTTTATTGAACTGGTAACAGGTCAAGACTGTGAGAAAGACAGCTTTCTCCATTATTCCAACAAGCACTGTGGTTTGGAGACAAGAAACAGGAGTTCCCAGTGATCCTCTGTATTCATGTGGGAAATTCCAAATTTGCATGACCCTCTCAGTAGAAGTTAGATGTACTTCCTTTATAAATTAGTTCTTATTTTGAAGGTCTTTTTGACTCCTTGTCTTTCTGTAACTGTTATTGTTGTTAGCCTGGCTGTTGCTGGACTTTATACTCTGAGTTGGATAATGTGCTTTAGTGAGAAAAATGCTTAACACACTGAAAATGTGATGCAGCTTTATTAGTAAATTCAGCTAGTGGAAAGACAAGAGAACTTGTTTGTTCATTCACAGAACTGGAGAGCAGGTTTCCAATGTGGGTTTTTCATGTTAGCTGTGGCTAGAATTACTGCTCATGTCTTAAATCCTAGCCAGGTGTCAGTGAGCTATTTCGCTTTCCACAATACAGGGAAAAAGGTAAAGCCTTACACAAATTAAAAAATTACTGGTGATGTTACTCTTCTCTCCCCTCCCCTGCACAGACAATGTAGGAGGGAGATAGTTTCAGTGGGACTGCACACCTTGGTCACTTTTGCCAGAGGGAGGTTGCAGTCAGCTTTTTCTTAAACATTTAGCTTGGCCTCCACAGTCTTGTGTTTGGTGAACCTCACTGCTCCTGTTTTACTGAGTAGTTTGTGGGCAACAGTTGGCTAGTGGTTCTTCCCTGTTTTACTAGGCAATGTAGTTCATAAAAGTTGTGGCCTTCAGCTTAACCATATTCCTGTGTGGAAAGTCTTGTTCACTACAGTGTCTGGGCCAGAGACGTTTACATCACTGGAATCAACAGCATTTAAAACAGTTACTCCTTAAGTGACCTTAGGTTAGCTGGAAGCAAGATGGAAGAATGCCCTTCCAAAAGCAAGGATTTCCAACTTGAGCAGGAACTGTTTTTAACATGTATAAAAACAAGTCATTATTTACCATTTCCACTCAGTTGTCCATCTAGTCAGCCACATTAATCACTGAGTTTCACTCAGGGCAGAGTCATCAAGCAGCACAGAAGAAAACACTGCCTGGTAAAGACATTAGAGAAGATACTGATGAAGAAGAAACAGTTTGGGTTTTATTTGCAAATTAATTGTAGTGCAATTAAAAGCAACAGCTGCTTTCTACTCTGTTCCAGAGCTGAAAAATCAACATTATAATGGAAGGAAATATATTTTCTTTTTAAATGCACACCACACTTTTGTGGCAACAATTTTGCTTTTCTTTTCAAGGGCACTTTCCTCATTCAAACAAATGTAATGCCAATATCCACCTTGAAGAAGAGGAGCATCTATGGATCTCAGCTACAGAGTCTTGAAATAGAAAAATTGATATGAATGAAACTCAAAAGAATGAGTATTGTTATGTAAGCGTGGGAAGAAAAAGAAGAACAAAAGATAAAAAAATGTCTTGTATTGGTAACAAGAGGACACAGTTTGCATCAATTGCTCTGAGAAATGTGTTGTTTCCATCAAGTGCTGAAAGCACAGCCCAGATGACTTGGTAGGTAATGACCCTGCATTCCTGAAGAGGATGGCAAAAAGGTCGAAGACTCTCACACGTTATTCCTTTTTCTCTCAGATGCCACCTCATTCAGCTTGATTCACACCTTTTCTCAGTGCTGGGGAGAAGTATAAATCTATTTCCTATGTAGGTAATGATTTTTGGTGCTTTTGTAGATACTTACGTGAGGGGAATGCAAACTTATACTATGTTCTAAGAAAACCCCTCCCACATTCACAGAGGTCTAGTTTGCATTTGTTTGGTTTGCATTTGCAAACACAGGCTGAATGTGTATGCCACAATTGCTTAGTCAGGGTATCTTAAGAACAAGGGGTCAAAGGAACCAAAATTGGAACTGTGCTATTTCTTGTTCAAACCAAAAATGGTTTTCTAATTAAATTGGAACAAAATGACAGGAAGAAAAAAGAGAGTATTTATGACTGCCAGCTCAAGAAGTGATTAGAAATTAAAACCAATGGCTTGCACTAAAAAAATGTAACGTAAGGGGGTGTAGGGGAAAATGTGAAGACACAAACTAGTGGGATCCAAGAGCAGCTCAAAAATTCACAGGTGGCAGGAAACAAAATTCCTTTTGACTTAGATGAAGTGAGCTGGGTACCTTCACTCTCTCCCGATTTGGAGGAAGATGTTGCACAGAAGGTGTGGGCTGCGAAGAGTGAATACAAGGGGGGCTCACACTTGTCTCTGACCCTCAGAAATTTCCACAGGTTTCCCCTTCCAGCCCTCCTTCCTCACCTCCATAAAAGCTCTGACTCCTCCACCGCTGCCTCTCTCCTCTCCTAAACATCTCTGGACTCTCTTGTCACACTCTTATTACCTCTGTGCCCCTAAAACTCATTCAGCAGTTGCAGTGATCCCACTTAGGCAGAGCTGCCAAGGCTTTAAATAGCCAAGCCTTTGCAGCTAAAACTGAAGCGAAGCAACTTCAGTGATACCCTGAAGAACCAAACCAGGTGAAAACATTTATTAAACTCACTGCCTAGCTGATAAAGGTGGAAGATACAGTAATGGCATAGAGCAGCAGCAACAATCAATTGTGCAGGCTCTTCAAAGTCCTCAAGGGAAAGTGAAATTCTATGTAGATTAAATCTAAGTCTTCTGGGTATACTTTTCTCAGCAACATTCTATGGACTCCTGAGCAATGTTTTCAAACACCCACAGCTCCACTGATCAAGAAATTTTGAAATGAAAGGAACTGAAATAAAGTCATATAGCTCTTCCTTCCCTTTTTTGGAAGTATAGACATAGAAAGCTGTCTATACCATTTGTTTCACATATTAAGAAGTCAATTTAACTCAGTAGAAAATGGTCAAGTAAAGTAATACACCAAAAATTGACAGAGAATGAGGATGTAATTAATTTCTTATTTGTAGCCTTAATGAAATATGGGAATTTTTAAATTGTTGTAATCTCAACAATTTGTGTGTTATTATTCACAATATTCTCAATTACCAGTGGATTAGCAGTGAATTTTCATCATAAAGAAATAATAGAGAGTATACAGAAAGTGTAATAAAAAACCCAAAACAGCAAATACCAAAATACAGACAGAATGTCAAATAAACAATATATATTTATTTAACAATATATATTTATTTTCTGTGTCACTGGGTGACCCAGGCATTTTTTAGTGAAAACGCTATTCAATGTCACTGTCCAAGGATTTTTTCTTGGTATTTTAAAAATGCGTAAGACTCTCAAATTATTTCCATACTGTCATAATTTTTTTTTTTTACTGCAGTGTTCTGTTTGTTAATTCCAGTGCTTTTCAACATACTTCATATAATTCCTTTACCCGTAAAGTACCAAACAATTTTAGACTAGCTTCCTTTCATCTGTAAAATGCTATCCATAGGCATTTGTAAACAACAAAGATGGCAATGACATTGAAGCTTTCAATTTGAAAGCTTACCGAGAAGGGATGTGCTGGTAGCAACAATTTGTACCACTCTACGTAAAATTACCACACCACGCTGTTAATGTGCTTGCTGAAAATCCCAAGCAAGATATGTAAAGATTTGCAGTCAGATTGTTTGCCCTGTTATGCTAGAAAAGTTTAATAATGGTAAAAAACACACTTTGGTGGTATTATTGTTAAAGCATTAACTCCACCAGGCAGCTTTTTTCTTGTACACTGATCCTTTATATAGTAAAAAAGGATTTTAGTACATCCCTGTCATTCATAGACATAAGCAAGGAGGTTTTTGGGGGCTGAGTTGTCCAATTGCATTACTATGCCATCTCCTGGGGTAGTTTCCATTAATTTTTCTTGGTAGCCAACAGAAAGCATGCAAGTTTATCCATAGCAAGTATTCATTGTATTTCCAAAATTATGCTTTAATATATAACTGCTTATTTAAATCAATCAGATGCACAGGCTCAAGACAAATTTAACCCCGTAATTACCACACTGAAGATGAAACAGCTATTTCTATATTGCTCATTCATTGAGATACTGATGCTAATTTTCAATAAGCTTGGGTGATTTGAGAAGGAAAAGCTAATATAATTTAAGAAGTAAATGAAATTTTGGGATGTGTGTTATAACACATGCATTTCTTTGTTATATTTCAAATGAGAATACATGTAGTCTGAACACCTGGAGCACCTTGCTCTCTCATCATCCTGCTTTTGCACATGCAGCTTCTCATCTTGTGGGTTAAACAGAACCTGCTTCTTCCCGAAAGCATCAGAAAGCTTTAAATTAATTTTTTGTATTTTTTTTCTTAATGTGACTCAGGCAGAATTTCAGAAATATGAGCTGTTCCACCAGTAGGAGTTAATCAATCATATGTCTGCCCTGGTGTGAGATGTGGAACTTTTAAACATCTAATGCCAATTGTACTACTGCTCAGTATGTCAGAAATCATAAAGGAAAATTCCATGTTTGTCTCCATTGCTTTTCCTTCTAAGAAATGCCGTTCAGCCAAGCCCTGATGCTGATCTTGCTGAAGTCCTAATTAAGAGAACTTGAAGCACAATTAGGATGAAAGATGATGTGAAGTGGAAAATAGTTAATGAGTAACATGTTTAATTTGATTCAAAGTATGGAGTGACAAAGGTGTGTGTATTAGAATTAAAAAACTTTATGTACCCCTCATCTCCCCCTTTTTCTTTTCTTTTTCCAGAATGTGCTTGGGAAAACATTTAGCCTCAATTATGCAAACACATGAATACATGATTAATAAGGAACCTTCTTGATCCTGCTGAGGATTGAGTAAAACAGTGTACTTGTAATGTTGGAAATTTCAGACATACATTTCTTAAAGAAAATGACTGACAGAGACTGAAACAGGTATGATTCCTATTCAGGCATTATACAAAGTTGTTCTAAAAATTCTTAGCTTGTTATAGAATCCATTAAAATGCATCTATAAGTTAAAGAATTCCAGCTGTCTCTGTTCAAACTGTCATATAAATGATGCCCAAAGAATTGTCACTCATACTGGAAAAATATGCCAAATAGAGGCTTGCAGAGATTTGGTACTACTGGGTATCATTATTAATGTCCTTTGAATAGAGTATGGTTCTTAGAGTTGCAGATATAACCAAGCTGGGATGGTTGGCATGCATTTTGGAGGCTAACATTATAAATAAAATTATATTGACAAGTGATGCAAGTAGCCTGAAACATAGGATTAAATTCAATGGGGAAAAGCAGAAAGCACTACAGTTAATCAGGAGTAAAGTTTCAACATGTATGAAACGCCAATAACAGGAAAGGATTCAGAGGTTTTTTTAGTAAATCAGGATCAGTATGAGTCAGCAATGTCATACCGTCAAGAAAACAAACATCATACTGGGATATATAAACAGGAGTCTCGTATGTAAGACACATGAAGTAATACTTCCACTCTACTCAGTATTCCCAGGGCCTCAACAGAAGTACTGTATCCAGTTTTTGGCACAGTACTGCAAGAAAGTGGAGAGGGGCCAAAGGAAAGCAACAAGAATAATCAGAAGTCTAGAAAAGACAACCCAGGGAAAGACGGACTGAAGAAGAGTTGTTTAGTCTATGGGAAAGATGACAGGCTGAAGGTAAGGGGAAGGCTGATGCAAAAGAGGAGGGGTACAGCCTGTTCTCCCTGGCCATGGTTTGTGATAAAGTAATGGTCTAAAATTCAGCAAGGGCTACCTCGACAAGTTTTCTTACTGATTGCCTATATGACTAGAAAAGTTCTGAGATTGTGTAAGAAAGTGGTGGAGTCCCCAGAATTGGGATGGTTCAGTCTGCAGAAAAAAGGCTCCAGGGTGACCTAACTGTGGCCTTTCAGTACCTAAAGGAGACGAGAGCCAGAAAGGGGCTTCACACAAGTGCACGTAGGGATAGAACAAGGGGGAATGGCTTTAAACTGAAAGAATGCAGGGTTAGATTAGACAGGAAGAAGAAATTCTTCACTGTGAGGGTGGTGAGGCACTGGCACAGGTTGCCCAGAGAAGATGTGGCTGCCCCATCCCTGGAGTCCTCAAGGCCAGGGTGGATGGAGCTCTGAGCAACTCGGTCTAGTGGAAAGTGTCCCTGCCCATGGCAGACGGGTTGGAACGAGATGATTACTTTAAGGTCCCTTCCAACTCAAACCATTCAGTGACTCTATGATCTGGTTGCCATAACCATTTATTCAGGTGCCGTATTTTGTCACCACAGCAAAACGCAGCGCTCTCCCCACACAGACCCACACAGGGCGGCCCCGGCCCTCCAGCGGGGGCGGCCGGGCCGTAGCCCCGCCTCCTCCCCGCCCCCCGTTGCTTGGTTACCGCGCGGGGCGTCACTGCGGGGCCCAAGCCCCCGCGGCGTGCGGCCGCGAGCCGGGCTGAACCATCTCCTGACCGCTGAGGGGGCGAAAGTGGGTGTGCCCCGAAGCAGCTGATGGACTTGTTGCTGTAGCTCCCGCCAGAATCTACCCCTTTGCCCCCTTCCGTCAGCGCTGTCGGTGGTTTCGCCCCGCGCGGGCCATAGCGACGGCGGGCGCGCCGAGGGAAGATGGCGGCCCTGGCCCCTCTGTCGCTGCCGGCTTCGTGAGGGCGGCGCTCGCTCTTCCCCTCGTCCCGTCCTTGCTCCTGCACCCGGCTCCTCCCGGCTGCTCTCCGCCACTTCTTCCCCGCCGGGGCCGTAGGGATCATGTCGGACTCGGAGGAGGAGGAGAGTCCGGACCGCCAGCTCAAGCTGGTGGTGCTGGGGGACGGCACCACTGGCAAGGTCAGTGCCGCCCCTTCGGCAGCTCCTCTCCCTCGCCGCGGTGCCCCGAGCCCCTTCCCGGCCTTCCCCCTCGCTGCCCCTGGCTCTGCTGCTGAGGAGGGAGCAGCCCGCGGCGGCTTCCAGTGTGTCGCTTAGCCGCTGTCGCGATACCCGGCTGGCTGCTCCCCCTCGGCTCCAGGCCCTGCACGGGAGACGCGGGCTCCTCCCGCCGCTGTCCGCGCCGTGCCCGGCAGCCAAACCCACTGACGGGGCTTCCGCACCGAGGAGGCATCGTCAACAAGTAGCCGCACCCGACTGTAATCCAATTTTCTTGAGCCGTAAGAAAAGGAGCGGCGAATAACGTAATTCCTGTGGTGCTGACGGAGTTTCCCGCTGATCCCCGTGCACTGCTGATCGCTCGCTGGAGGCAGGAATTGCTCGGCTGGAGTCGCTGGAATAGCCCGAAGTTGTTCTGGGTGGCTGCAGTGCCCGGGCGTGGAGGGCTGGGGTCGGGGCCGAGCACGAGGATTCGCGGTTCCCCTCGAAAGGACGAGCAGGGAAGGTCGCTTAGCTGGGTCTGCAGGCGCCCTTCGTTTCGGATACAGAGCTACCAACCTCCCGAGCTGGATGGAACAGTTTGCATCTATTGAAATTACTGTTCCAGAGCTAGGGAAGGCACTACTGGGTCCATTGAGTTTTCATTTGTAACTTTTATGGTTTTGGGTTTTTTCCCCTATCTATAATCACCATAAGCAATACTGTTTATAAAAGTTTATTTATCAACAATTATCAAACAGTAATCAAAACATAAAATAATCCAGTAAGTTTCTTTTTGTAAAAGAGAAATTTTGACAAGGAGAGACCAGAAAAGGCAAAAGAGAGGCTTCTTTCTTAACCATTAAAATAGTCACTGATCTTTACTATACACTTGAACGTATCTATTGTCATATGTAGCCTGAATAATTTTGTGAGGTACACCTGAAAATAGTAAATGTATTGTATGCTTGAAGTATGCAGTTTTTTCCCCTGTCGTTAACTTATGAAACGATGGGGAGCAGAATTCTGCCTCCCTTGCAGTTCATATGAAAAGTGGAAATGTTTTTAGAGCTGGTTTAAATGAACTGCCATACATTAATAGGAATAAGCTCTTAGTGAAAGTCCGTGTGGTTTTGCTCACTTACTTATTCAGACCTCTGTAAAGAAACAAAACATTTTTTTTTGTCTCCAGTGATTCTAAACCTAGTCTGAAGTGTGTTCATCTGAGTCAGTAGATGGGCAATTCCAGCTGACTGTGTGATGAGAGCATAATAAATGCTCAGGATTGACAGCTGAAGTGCTGCTTCACTGGTAGCATTTCCCAGGAACTTTCTGTTCAAACTGAAGAATCCTTTCACTACTGCTGCTCAGCAACTTGTGGCAAGACCTCTTGCCAGACACGGATTTTCAAGAGTTCTTAGTTTTGATGTATATTCCTGCTGGTCCCTACATCTCTCACAGGGGATACCACTCACTGCATCTCCTGCTGACTCTAGGAATCTCATGCTTCCAGTGCCGGTTATTGGGAAGGAGCAGCAGCAATACTCTTGTGGGCTGCTTTTCCTCCCGTCCCCCCTAGATGATGCTGTAATAGAGGCTCCTTCCTGCCATCCCAATGGCCTGGCAGCACACACATGGCGTAACAGATTTATTGTAAGATCTTGTAAAAATAAAGAAGCAATTGGGTCATAGAATGTACGGATAAAATGTACCTATTTCAAGCACCTCAGAAGACTAAATTGTTGAAGTTCTTCTCTTTTGTTGTCTGCTCGTTCTGCTTACTTGTCGAAACATGTATGTCTTTGTGTTTTCAACTCTAAATTGCCTGGCTCTCACATCTGGTTCACAGCTGGTCTTTACACACATGCATACTTAACATCTCTTTTACTGTGCAAGGTGTTGGTTTGTCTCTTCCTCTGCTGTGCTGGGATCATAAGACAGGAGGAGTGTAGAAAATAATGGGATGTATCTGAAGTACTGTATATTGTGCTTAATATTAGGTGTTGCCATTTGACTTCTGTCTTTTACTCCCTCTCCCCCCCAAAAAAAAGTTGTTATGAATCAGGTGGAAGCATGCTTTCTGTTTTCCTGACCCATTGCTTAGAAGCAATGTGTCTTGAGTTCTGTGCAAGGAATGGTAGCAGCTTAAAAATAAATCTGTGTCAGTTCAAGCTAAGGGTGATGGTTGTACTTGCACTAGCTAGGAATTGCTCTATCCGTGAGGTAAGGGAGGGATGCTGTGCTTCTATTAATTTCTTTTGAGGTGGTTGAATGGATAATTGGATACCTAGAATTTTAAGGGTAGCAATAAGTCCTGCTGGAGGAAACTCGAGAAGAGTAAAAATGGAAGAAGGAATAGAGGAGTGAGACAGGGTAGAATCTGTAAAACTTAGGGTAAAATAACAATGGTAAGGAAATGGTGAATAGTTGAAAAGAAAAATTGAGGGAATCCGGACTGGTTAGTAACAAGATAATAATGATTTTGATGAACTAGACAAATTAGGGAAGCAATCTAAGAAGCAATCAGAAGTGGGGACAGTGTGAAAGTAAACAGCAATTCTTAATAGCAGTTAGCTCTTTGATTTTGAGTGTAGGAAGGACATATATACACACAGCAGCCTTATGTGTCTAAGTTTTAAATCAACCCGCTCTTCCCGAGCCAAAATGATTTTCCATTAAAATAAATCAGCATTATTAGTATGGATTGGGAAAAAAAAAGATGTTATGATCCAGATATTTCTACTCTTTTTGTGCACAGATTGGCTTAATACTGAAATATACAAGGATGCTGATTTGAGGTAGAATACTGTGATTTGCTACTGTTGAAAAAGGTTTTGGGCCTCTGGAAGCAAGTCTTGGAGCTATTCAGAGGAAGGGAGGTCCTGAAAAATAGGTGTGCTGAGGTTCTGGTTTTTTGCTATCTGTTGTAGCTGGGATTACAATATGGTAGGAGAAAAATCATACCTTTTCCTTCTGTTAACAGTGGATGACAAAAATGAAAGAATAAATGCTCAAGCTGGTATGGGAATTTGCTGGAGCTAAAACATAGGCTGGCATAAAGAGAAGTGTCCTGCTTTCTTTGGGATTTTTTAGGATACCAGGTTTTTAAGCACTGTGCCAATTCTGAATTGTCTTGTTGCATTTGGAATCAAAAGTTTCATCAGTGGTGACAAAAATGTTTTCACTGTTGAGTCTTGAAAATTGAAGTGTTCTGTGCAGATTGGCTGAGCTGCGTCAAATAGATCTATGTCAAATGTCAAGAAGTTTATGGTAATTTTCTCTTTTTCAGTGAACAAAGTTGCATCAGTGGGTAGGAGTGGGATGGAAGGACATCAGCTCAGACAGTTACGCGTTTTTATGGTAGTTGAAGCATTTCATTAGTTAGCCTAGTGTTTGTTTTAATTTTGTTTGTCCTAAAATTCTTGCCAGTAGGATAAGACATTGACTGAGGGGTGAGTGTTGCCATACTTGGATAATGGCATTGATGTTCCAGAAGGGAGTGAGGGAGGGGATAGGTATATGTGGTTTTTTGGAAAGTGAATTTTCTATTAGCAGCTAAAGTAAAGTTCGTATGTTAATGGAAATTCATGGCTTCAGAACTATGTGCTTGCATCTAACTGAATTTTGGGTTTAGTTTTCTTTCTTATAACCATGATAATACGCTTCAGCACTGCTTTCTCAAAACTTTATTCTATGAGACTTTGCTTGAAGTGTTGTCATTGATGGGGTTTTCCCTACAAGTTGCTGCCTGCCCTGGTGAACAATCATTGTCAGAGCTGTCTATCATTGCTTGTTCCATTTGACTCTCAATTTACCTCAATTTATTGACTTCTAACTTTATTTCATAGATATTGTTTGCTTTTTTCCCTATTTATTCATTATGTAGGTCTTTAGGAATAGCATGTCAGCAGTTTATACTGAATTGCTGACATTGAAAAATAGAAGCAAGAAACTGTCATGCCTTTCATGTAAGGTTAAATTCCATCTTTGCCTCTTTCAAAAAACCTTCCCAAATATCCTATTGTATTTTGCGCTTAGAATACTGTAAATTTTATTTTTTAATTTTTTAAATTTTTTTTTACTGCTATTGTGGTTGCTATATACTAGAGCCCGAAGATATTTTCTTGTCTGAAAGGATGGGGTTTTTAACACCAACGTTCAATAGTGTATTGATAATGTAGAACAAGATGTCGACATTCACTTTGAAGTATTTAAGGAAAGTGTGTGAACCTTACAAAATGATGTAATTTTTGCTGTAAATTCTGCTGTGCAAGCTGGTGGCCTGGTTGTCTTAGTAAAGGGGCACAGGAACAAGGTATTTCTGCTATTGTACTGTTCTCTGACCCCAACGTTACTGGGTGGAATTGTATGGAATACAGTCTTTCTAAAAAATGGTCACTGATTACGTACTTATTTTTAGAACTATAGTTCTACTGAACCATTATTTAACTTTGTTAATTCTTATATAGATTGTATTCAATGTATCCTCTCAGGTAAAACTGTCGAGCAAAATCTTTCACATCAAGCACTACAGTGAACATTTCTGGGATTTGAAGGGAGTATTTGCATTGTAGAGGTACTTGCATATGCATTGACATAACTTTTTTGTTTCTTGTTATAGAGAAGTTTGAGCTGTTGCTCTTAGCATTTTGTGGATAAATGCTTGTTTTGTGAATAAATAGAGAACAAATAGAGGATTGGTAATCCAACACTTTCCTTGAGCCCTAACATTTATTAGAAGAAGATTTAAAAAGGAGTTAGTCAATGATTTTGTGCTATAAATTTCCTTTGCGTTCAAGAGCACAGTAGAGAGAAACTGTTTAAGAGGACTTTGCCATGCTGTTGATTACTTGCTGCTCTTACAGGTTGTCTGTTAATTGAATGTGTGTCACTTACTTTTACTAACACCCCTAGAAGTCCTCAGGGAGTATTGAGTGTCACAGAATGATTAGCTAATATTTACTGAGACTTTAAAACAAGAAGGGAGTGGTAACTTGTTTAATGAGGATCTAAATGTGTTGGAGAATATAGAATACTGTGATACACTCAGGTGATACTTGAATCTATACACTAGGCACTACTTGCTTTTCTAAAAAGGAACATTTCAAGAAGACTGAATGATGTATTCCTGCAATATTCTTACTCTCATCTACATCTTTAAGGTCATGACAGATTAAAGATAATTTCTTTGTAATCTTGACATGCTAACTATTGGCATTTAAAGAATCAGTTCTACTGATTCTTTCAATACTGCAGTCTGAATCTGTATTGAATTTTGTGTGTGTTGTTAGTATTACTGTCACATAGCTGAAGGAAGAAGAATCTTCTTATGATTCGTCCTCTGTGGTCTTCCCCCTTTCCACAGTGATATAAATACATAAGCATACTCATGCCATTTCTGGCTTACTTGCTTTTTGCCCCATTTGTTTACTTATTTTTAATTCTCTTGGGGCTTGAGTTCAGTGAAGTAAATGGAAATATTTCCATAGGCTATAACTGACTCATTGGATTGTTTCATAAACATATCTTCTGATACCAAAATATCATTCATTACATGACAGTGATAGGAATATAAATATGATATAGAAACATGAAAACAGTAAATCTTATTTACTTGATAGGAAGTTTAATAGTTGAATAAATGTTTGCTTTTTCATACTAGAGCTTTAATGCTGGAGCTCTGGTGAGCATGTTTTAATGCAAAAAACCTTATTTCTTCGTGTGTACATTTGAAATCATTAGCCTAATTTAGATCTTTGTTATAACCTTCCTAGTCATAGACCTTGCCTATTCTCATGTTTCAGAACTATTAGCATTATTTTGCTGTAGCATTTTTGACTCAATGTGCTCTTAACAGCAATTTCTGATAACAGTTGATGTGACTTATCTCTTCAGGCCTTGATGAATGGAAAACTGGCAAGAGAAAAAGCCTTCTGGCCCATTTTGAGTTCTTTCAGACAGTGTAAGGGTTTTGTGAGCCTCTTAGTCTTTTTCCTTCTCTATATGGGTAAATAAATATTTGGATGTTTTTTTCTGCAGTTAATTTGTATTTATGTTTACAAATGTCATGTCAACAAGAGAATTTTAAGTGTACACTAATTTGATGTAGGTTGTATTTTATAATTTTTAGTATTAATTTTTTTCACCATACAAACTTCTGTATTATTTATGATTGTACCACTACTTTTTCCTTTTTTGTGGGCTTGCTTTCTTTCCCTTTCTACTCCCGCCCCCTTTTTTTTTTGTCTTGAATGGAGACCTCAAATTGCTACTAAATTGCTACTGAAAGAATATAAATGCTTTGCTTCAGTGGTTTATCTAGGTTAGTTGTGTATCCTTTTAGCACTATACAGTAAAAACTTATTATTAGGTCAACAGTGCATTGGTTTGCTTTCATAAATCCACAAAATGCCAATTGAAGAAATAAGCTTTCAAAGTTCTGCTGAAAGGAATGATTCTGCAAATGTGCATTCTTAATATGAGTTTAGATTTTTTTTAATGTGTGCAAGAAAGTACTCTTCCCACCTTAGAATTGCTATAATCCCTGATCCTGAAACTGATGAACAGTGGCAGAAATCTTGCCACACTTAGGATCCCCCTGTGGCATTCTGCACTGTGCAGATCTCTATTTGCTCCCAGAAAGTTGGTCTGGGATCATGGTGTTCCTTACTGGGGAGGACCCTTGTACAGATAGTGTCACTTGGATTTGTGTCAGTTTGAGCATTCTAACGATACCTCCTTCAAATCTGTGTAATATTTTGTAATAGGACTGTTATAGTAGTTTTGAAATCAAAGGAAATATGCACCTTGCTTCTTTTTGCATAAATTAGTAGCCTTTGCCACCTCCTGTTATTATGTTAAAACTGACTGGAGTGCTTGTCAATCCAAATCCATGAACACTGTTAGCATTCATTGATTTAAAAAATGCTTAACTGTATTTCATACTTCTGGGTTAACGTGAAGTTTGTTGCTGTTTAAAATGACAACTTAATTTGATTCTGTTCTGTTTTAGACATCCTTAGCTACACGTTTTGCTCAAGAAACATTTGGAAAACAGTACAAACAAACCATAGGACTGGACTTCTTCTTGAGAAGGATATTATTGCCAGGTAAGAGAATAAAAATTAACACTGAAAGGTTGGGTGACAGCAAGGCTTGCAGAAACAGATTCTTCAGAGTAATGTGTACTAAATAGGCTTAGTGCACTGATTTTTATGGCAAAGTAAATTAGGTTGTTCAGACATATTGTACATATTATGTTTGTACATTCTTGTCAGGTGACAAAGAGTTATGCATTTACAACTTACATCTCTAAGTAAAACGCTGAATTCACATAAAAGGAATGCTATCTATATTGATGAATTTTATTATCACTGCTTGAATGCGCTCAATTTTCATGTGGGTAGTGAAACACACAACAGTGAAATGGAACTTTAAACATATTAATTGAAAAAGTATATGTGTTTTGAAAGAAATATATATATATTTTAATGAAATACACAACTCATATTTGAGTGGTGTGAGAGAAGCATAATGCAGCTATGGACTCACAGTGCTCTAATATGTGAATGCTGTTTTATGCAAGGCAGCATGAAATTGCTGGCATTTAATAGACCACTAAAATTTAGGGTCCCTTGGCACTCATAAAAATACAGTTTGAGCATTCAAGATGTTTCACTTCACGACGGCAAAGAAACTATTTAGATGCCAGTTGCAGCACACTGCATGGAAAATGCAAAGAAATAATTAAAAAAGAATAATTGCTGGTAAAGTTTGTCTGTGAACAATTGAGGGTTTGAAATACCACTTTTCACTGGTTTGTGTGTGCTTGTATTCAAAGTAGGCAAATACTTAATTAAAAACATTTACTTCTGAATTCAGAAATCAGAAGTTAGAAAAAGCGTATGTAATTAAAAGTTCTAGTGAGATTTGATAAACGTGATGCAAGTTCTGTAGTTTTGTCTGCTCCTTGTGAAGGGTGGGGAGGGAAGCAAACTCAGAAATTAAGTGTTTTATCTGTAACCTCATAAGCAAATGTATGCAGTTCTTGAACTTTTTTTTTTTTTAAATTATGTTGCAAATAATTTCTTATTGTGTTTATGTATTTTCTTAAGTGAAACAGAATAATCTTTTCAGACTATTCCTGTGTTCACTGATTTGGTTTGGACATTTTGCTGTACTTTTTTAGTATCTGGTGAATGATAAAGTACCAATTCTAGTGCTTATTTCTCTATAAAATCAACAGAATAATTTTTTTATTGTCCTGCTCATGCCTCTAAAAATACCAGTGTGCATAATACTTAACAGCAGTGCTTACAAGTGGAATGTGTACACAAATCATGCAGTGTGCATGCTGAGAACTTGTATTTTTCAAGTTTTTTTTCCAGCTGTTAAGCATACAGAAGCTATTAGTACATTACTGGGATTTTAAATATTCTTGTTGAGTAGAAAATTTGGAAAATTATCAACTATTGCTTCATTCATTTTTGTTCATAGTTTATTTTGTGTGTGAATTTCATTCATTCATAGTTTATTTTGTAATAAAATCAGAATGTAGGTAAAAATAGCACCAAAATGTGTGTACATCTGTCTTCCTCAAAACAGTAGCATTTGTGTTCATATTCAGGAAGATATGTTTTTCTGTAGGTTGTCATTCTGGTTTTGCCTATGCCTATATATGTGTTTAGGTATATATGGCTCTCTATTTGTTAGGTAGACTGGACTAGTCATGGGGAGTGAGAGGGAGGGAGGTAACATTTCTAAATACTAGAATGGGAAGCATTATTTTAGTAAGTGGATTTTTCTAATTTCTTTATTAGTTCTGGGTTTGCAGAGCTGCTCTGTTTACTTGAAAGGTTAATTCATACCACTGCACAGAAATTATGCATATATCAGTAGGAAGAAAAAACTTGATTTCTCTTATTCAGTAGGAGAATTGATGAATAACTGTGGTTCAGCAGTTGTTATTTTTCTTCAGTGTAAGCAAAGATTCCTGAAGTTAAAATTAGGAATTTCTAGAATTACACAGAACTTTACATTACGTCACACTGAAATACATTTCAAGTTATAAAATAAAGTACTATTTTTCTGTTTTTTTTTTTTTTTCCTTTGTTAAGATAACACTGGCATTTGTCTCCAGTTGTTTTAGTAACTAATGCAGTTTTGCAGTGAAAATAGTAAACGTTTTACATGGTAAAACAATACAATTTAATAGAAATTGGAAATCCTTTGGTAAATTTTGAACAATGTGACTTCTAGTGTTCAACATGACAAGTTCACTTCATGCACTTTATTCAAAATATAAGTGCAAATGAGTTTCATTATATTTATTGATGCAGAATACTGTATAGTCTGGATGCAACCATGGTGTAGATTTTAGTGCTTAAATAGTGTATCTGTTGGTCAGAGGGTCTGCTGAT
The DNA here is from genome assembly GCA_013397895.1 of Origma solitaria. Lineage (NCBI taxonomy): Eukaryota > Metazoa > Chordata > Aves > Passeriformes > Acanthizidae > Origma > Origma solitaria. Next base: position 550,362 of record VZRL01003979.1, on the reverse strand, counting down.
AGAGACTCTTAAGAGCCATAGTTGTATACATTTTGGGAGGTTGTGGGTGCAGTTCAGTAAACAGGATTCTTCTGCTAAAAGGATTTTTTAAAAGTCGTTGGTGTAAAAAGTGGTCAGACTTGTGTTTTTAGTTCCATCTTGACTGTGCAGCACTTTAAGTAAGGTTAACCAGTGCACCAAGTGTCCTCCTGCAGGGTCAGTGCTGCAGCAGCGCAGTGGCTTCCGTTCGTACCAGAAGCAATCTACACACCTGCACTATGCTGCTTCGCTTATTTCAACTCTGCATTTGTGTGCATTTTCTACACAGTAAAGAAATGCTGGGCTTTTCTTGTTCCTTATCAGTGTATTACATGCTATTTTGGTGGGATTCTTCAGTTATTTTTGTTGGTATGTTAAGACTTTTTTTAAGAACTGTCTTATTATGCATGGTTTCTTTTTGTTTTGTTGTAAGTTTCTAGTTTGTATGTTCCTGTTAAATTGAAAAACTAAAAGATTTCAAGCTTCTTGCAGACAACTTCATGTGCAACTATCACAGTTGTTAATTAAATATTTGCTAGGTTAATTGCCTGCAGTTTTCCCTTTTGTCAGAATAATGCTAATATCCTTCTTTCTTCCCCAGAATCAATCTGAGCACAAAGCAAATATTTCAGAAACTAATTGAAAAAAAAGGAAAAATGAAGCATTTTGCACAGGAGATGATCAGCATAATTTCATAGTTAGTGAGGTCCTAATTAAGAAGTTCACCTTAAATGACCATACCAATCTTTTTTCCCCCCGTTTCTTTTTTCTGTTGTTAATGAAGCAAAGTAAATAATTTCTAATTGGAGATTTTTTAGTTGAACAGTCACAGTTAGACTGTTTAATTTAACTTACTGCACTAAAATTTCTCAGGTCATTCTATGCAGTTATTCAGATACTAAGCCCAGTATGCTGTGCATAATTATTTCCTTAGGAGGAAAAATCAAGTTGAAACTTTTTAGAGCACTCGAACACAAAATTAGGCATCTGAAAATTATTGAGCTTGAAAGTGATAATATTTATAAAGGTTATTTTTTTTCCAAAATAGCTGACATGAATGACATGGTGACTTTCCAGTAGAATACATAGGGTTAGAATACTGGTGAGCCGTTGGCCCGTTGAGCCTGCATAGTTTGTTTACCCACTGAGGATGTATAGTCTTTTCAGACTGTGGGTGCACTAGTTTATCCATGCTAGATGCTTTGTGGAAGACTTTCCTGCTTTTGTTTGCAATCATACCAAAAGCTTATGTTCTAAGCTTTTAAAATAATTAATTAATTAATACATAGTATATGCATTATCAAAACAAATAAGCTTTTTGTTTACTATTAAAGGTTGCCTTTATTGAACTGGAGTGTTTATGATGTCTAAGCTCCATATAGAAATTCACTTAGTATTACATAAAACTCAGTGTAGCTTGATAGTACTGTCTCACATTCATCTCTATATTTTTGAGACCGAAGTAGTAGTTTTGGAAATGTGCTCTTTTAACCAGATTAAAGCAAGGTGCATTATAAAAATAGAATGTGGTATATTTAATAACATGGGTCGCATATATTCAGCTATGTAGTTATAACTTGCTGGTTATTTTCACCTTGTGCTCTGATACATTTCCATGGAGCACATTCCCTTGTGTAACCAATGTGAGCGTGTTAGTTGTAGAGCTGAATGGATCACATGGTGTAAAATAGCACTGTCAACTACATAAAATGGTTGAATTAGGAATATATCTTTCTTAGCAACTGAAAATAATGTGGTTTTTTTCACTCAATTTGCAATTGTTATGATTTGAAATTTGTTGCATTTTTTAAAATCTACAAGTAAAATTAATAGGCAGCTGTGATTATTTGTATGTAGAATTGGTGTTAACATGTAAGTCATGTGAGTTGTATGTAGTTTAGAAAAAATTTCATCAGTTCTTACTCGGTTTGGTGCTCCCAAGTAATCAGTACAGTACTGAAAAAAGTTCTTACCCTGCAAAATGTGAGAAATTATACTTTAATATCTTTGTATGTATATGGTGACATACCTTTCTGTGTGTATTTTTGGTCTGTGAGTTGCTGAGTTGGCTTGCAGAATATGTATGATTTGTAGGATATTAAATATTCTGTATATACACTGATTTTTTTTGTTGGCTTCATTTTTAGAAACCTGTTAACAGTTTCAACATAGCCTAAAAACGGTTTAGAGTAGAAAGGAAGGTCTATTCTTGGTGTAGATTCTTCGAAGATGAAATGGTGAAAATCATGTCTAATTTAGCTTCATGTTTTAGGTGGTGAGTGGAGGAAGAAATCATAGTTTGCATCCTCAACTTAGATGTGTGTCAGTATTTCCATTTTTTTACTCTGTCAATGATATAATTCTGTAACTGTATACTACTGTCAGCATCACTACCAAAATGAAGTTACCATGAAGATTTTCCTTGCTTCTTGATTTGTAAGGAAGATTTGGAGAGGGGATGAGGAAGGGACACAGAGCATGAAATAATGTGGATAAGTTGGCATAATTGTGTTACCTTTCAGTTCCAAGTACCACGCTATAGAACATTCTTTGCAAAGTTTTACATGTTTTGTCAGTGGAATATGTTACATAATTTCTAGTGAGGAGTTTTATACTTTATGCAATTCCAGGTATTTTCTCTTACTATTAGATATTTTAATATCTAGCTATAATTTTACTGTATCTTAATGACTTAGCTGGACATAAATGACTTTTTTTCCCAGATGACACAATAATTTTGTTTTGAAATTGAGTTTGTATTTCTTGCAGACTTGTTAAAAGCTATTGTTGTTGAATTTATTTGTATCTAAACTTTCCTGGTTACACAATATATGTATAATTTTTTTTTCCAGGAAATTTGAATGTTACTCTTCAAGTGTGGGATGTAGGGGGACAAACGATAGGAGGCAAAATGCTGGATAAATATATTTATGGAGCTCAGGTACAGTATAAATGCTGATAATTGTATCTATAACAATGATATAAAATTAATTGAAACTTTGTCCTTAAAATTATACATACATTATATATAGCTTTTAGTTGGTTGTTTCATAAACCTCAAAAATGTTGAATGTCTGTTTATCTAAACTTAATATATATTAATACGCTAATTTAATTTTGGTGTGTAGCTAATTTTTTAGAGCTGACATAAAAAACAAAGCAAGAGTGTGCCTTTATAGAACTGAATAACTCTCAAGAACAGATGGTTGTTTCCAGGCTTTGTGTCTTGAGTTAAGAAAAGCAATCATAGTAAATAGTAAAGGCTATTTGGATATCCACATGGTAGATAGAGTGGCTGCTTTCAGAACAGCTGCCTCCTGGGGGGAGAAAGTAGAAGGCGGAAATTAAGAGCAATCCTGCACCATTAAACTCATACATGCAACTGGGGTTATAAGAGGCCAAACAAAAGGAGGGAACCAGGTAGCTAAATATTTTTGCAGAACACCTGTCCAATGAAAATTAATTTTATCTTGAGGTTAACTAAGTAACTTAAAGTGGATGGTAGGATTAAGAGCTAAATATTATAACAGTATCTGGAGTCATGAGGTCATTTAGGAGGATGTACTATATGCCAAACTTCTTAGCATGGGTGATTCTAAAATGTACTCTGTTCCTTAATTTGGAATTTGTAGTGAGAACAATAGGCATAACATGTGCTATTAGATAATGTTATACAGCACAGGAATGGCTAATGAAAGAGATTGGGATTTATTAGTTAATTGGATAGAGATAAACCTGTCAATGTAACATTTTGTCACTGTCAAAAAAGATGTCTGAATGTTTTTAGCTGTTGCGCCTGTTTTATAGCATATTCCTTTTTTAAAATAAAAAACGATTTGCTGACCTGTTACAGATCTACCAGGCAATAGGAGAAAGTGGCTTTCATGACAGAGGGAGTTTGATTAATCACAAATTGTTGCCATATGCCCAAAGTAAATTTAATGAAGGAAATAAAAGGCTATTAGCTTTGTCTGTATTGAATTTGGTGATAAACTTAGGAGTTTCTTATCAAAAACAGCAGGTCAAAAAGTTAATGCAAGTGCCCTAAAGTGGATAAACAGTTGATATCAATAAGACTAAAGTTTGATTTTTTTTTTAGTCATTGAGAAAACATTAACCAAAAAACCCTATGTCCAATCTCTTTGTCTTTAATTTTCCCCCAGTTCTCACTGTAACCCTAATTTTTTTTAATGGACTAGTGATTTTCCCTCCCAGTGTTGGCATGTATTGCCAATGCCTGTAAGAGGCTTCTTATCAGCAAAGTTGATTTCTAACACGCTTTCCTTTAACTTTGTAACAGTGCCTGTTAAAGATGCGTAAAACTGTGTTTATTTTCATCGATTCGTGAAATGCCCTGAATAATTTGGAAAGGCACTGCTTTCTGCTTATTTCTAGGTAGAAGCTTATTTCATGTTGAATATCTGAAGCTTTTTATATGAAAAAGAGGAAAGGCAAAGTAGAACAAGCGAAGTATTTATAAAGGAAAATTCTTTTGAATACAGATAAAAATTCCTGTGAATGGACAACAAAACAACAAGAAAGTAATTGGGAAGAGGTAGCATGGAATTAGCAAAGGTAAATTGTGCCCAGCCAATTTGATTGCTGCTGGTGGTTAAATGGTTAGCTCTGTGGAGAGCAGTGGATGTCATTTATCTTCACCTCAGCGAGGCCTTTGACATAATCTCCCATAATATTATTACAATATGTAGAGATACAGATGGGGTGGGTGGACCATAAATTGACTGAAAATCTGAATGGACAGCTGAATTTAAAGGTCTATAGCTTAATGTCTCACTGGTGCCTGATTATAAGTTTTATCTCTTAAGGGTTGGTACTGGAGCTGTGTCTTTTACTAATTCTTTGATCAATGGAACAAAACATTGTTTGTAAGTTTATGAATAGCACCAAACTGGGGAGGAATGATCACTGAGCTGGAGGGTAGGGCTGCTACTGAGAGAGACTGTGACCAACTGAAGGAGTGAGGTTCAGCTGATGACAGATGCCAAGTCCTGCAGCTGGTACAGAATAATCTTATGCAGGCTGGGAATCAACTGAACACTGTGCAGTGAAGGGCACAAAGCTGATTAATGGTCTGGAGCATCTCTCCTATGAAGAAAGGCTGAGAGAGCTGTGTCTGTTCAATCTGGACAATAGAAGGCTAATCAGTATATGTGCATCCATGCAGGAAGAATGCAAGGAAGAGGGACCCAGGTTTCTTTCTGTAGTGTCTGTTGATGGGACCAGAGCAATGGGCACAAACTGAAACACAGGAGGTCCCTTCTGAACATCAGGAAACATGTTTTCTACCATGAGGGTGACTGAGAACTAGCACAAGTTTACCAGAGAGGTTGTAGAGTCTCCATCCTCAGAGATACTCAAAAGCCATCTGGACATGATCCTGGGCAGCTGGCTTTGGGAGACACTGCCTCAACAGGAGCATTGAACAAAATGACTTCCAGAGGTTCTTTCAAACTTCAGTCATTCTGTCAAATGACTTCGGAGGAAAAAGCTCTTAGATGAGTGTCTTACTGGGGTAAAAACCAGTTGAATAGGAGTTTGCGATGCACCCTTGCAACAGTGAAAGCTAATTGAATACTGAGCTGTGTTAGTAAGGATGAAGTAATCAAACCAAGGAAAGTGAATATCATGCTGTCTGACATTTTTTAAGGCTGCATTCAGAGTACTGTGTTCAATTTGGGGTTCCCCAGAGCAAGAAAGACTTTAAAATATTGAAGTAACTCGAGTGAAGGTTGCTACAAAAAAAGTATATGTGCCTATGATGTGTTGCACTTGGTCAGCATGTGTGGAGCAGCTAGGATTTTAAACATCTTGTTTATAAAGTACACAAGCTGTACAGAAACAGATAAAGCAGATGATTTGGATCTGTTGCAGAAATTGTGTTCATCTGTATATTCAAATCTAAATAATTCAGATTTAAAATACATGTGGGGAACTGTTTGTAGCATACCTGTGGTAGGCGTTGTGCCTTTATCTAGTATTTGCAGATGCCCATAGCCTTGTGTAGACTTCTGTCTATTTGATCATTGTGAGATTCAGAAAGTGTGAGTGGCTGAATTCTTGTTTTTGTGCTCAGATATGTATGTATATGGTAGGCCTACTTATAAATAGAATTATAGAATTTGATGGCCAGATGGAGATGGAAGTTTAGAGAATCTGTAGGAACTGAAAAGATTATGGTCTACAGTTCACCTATCTTGGTTGAAATTTGGTCAGGATATCAGGAAGAGTAAGTGGAGCATCCATCTATACTTTGCTGCAAAAACTTGTGTCTTGAGGTTTCCTTCTCTCTAATGAGAGCTGAATCAGTTCTCTAGGATAGGTCTTTTGGTTAGGTTACTGTTAAGATGCCGTATTTTGATTGAGGAGCCCTATTTCTCATGCCATGTTTTAAAATAAGATTGGCAGATTTGAGCATGAGAACTTGTGTAATTTGCTTGCATGGTTGCATTTGGAGAAATTGCAATTCACTTGCTGTCTTGAAGCAGATGCTTTCCTCCTGCCCATTTTTTTTCTGATCTTGCTCATTTAGAACAATGTACTTGCTGCATCCCATCTTGGTAGCTGAATTTCAGCAGTGGGGCAGAATAACTCTGCAAGCTGTGGGGAAAAAAGAGCTCTTTGTTCTTTATAAATACAAGGTTTTAATAATCTACACTGACTGGAAGCTGTTTAGAACTACCACATTTATCTCATAATTGAGAGATGATAAGAGTAATTATGTAGTCAGTTGCCGCAGCTGTATTGATAGAGAGTAAATAATTCAATTATGGAACTTAATCACATGTATCTGAGTGACCATGTCCTCAGTATCAACAAAGACAGCAGTGGTTAAGTATATGCGGACTGTAAGCTGCTTTCATTTGCAAAAACCTGCTTTTATCTGCATATTTCTGCAACAGTTAAGCTGCTCTTTACTAAATTAATATTCTGTGACTAGAAAAAAATACTCTAGAATTTAGGCCTGGCATACTTTATAGTATTAATGAAAATTTGAAAGTTAATTTAGTTCCTTGATGCAAAAGTCTGTCACAGAATGAGGGTAGCTAGCTGATGACAAATGAAAAATAAAACATACATTTTTAATTATTGTTTTCTCCAGCTTCCTTTTATTGTGACAAATACTTGACACCTCTTAAATTTTGATTATCAGTATGAATATATTGCCTAGTTGTAACACTTCCATACTAGCAGTTCTGTTTTGAAATAACACTGCTGCTGTTTGTGTGATAAATCTTTCAGAACCTCTCCCATATCTTACCTGTAATTGCTGCCCCTACCCACATATCTAGTTTAAATCATCTTTAAGATCTGGCATATGCTACATCATAAATTGGCTTGTTAATAGGAGTACTGGAGACTCTTCCTTCTCCAGGGAGCAGCAAATAATTTCTGCAATATTCTCAGTTTCCAGTGACCTATTTCTGAAAATGCTCTATAATTCCAAAACAAAAAGCACTCACATATACACTAATGTAGGCAAAACGTCTCTCTTACTAGAGTGCAATTATGCCAGCGGGGACTATTTGCCACGTTGCTGGAGACTAGAGAATCACTGTGCTATTCTTGGCATGTCATCTACCATGTGTTTCAAACCTTTTTCATGGCAGGGAAATACACTAATTTTGTTGTAAAAATGCCAGTGTTAATTTTCCTTTTTAATTCCTTACACATAATAGGGAAACAACAGCTTTTATGCTGTCTACTTGGTCTGTATTCCATATACTGCAAGTTTGTGGAAAATGTGATGTATTTTTTTTAAAGCAATTATGGGATTTCTCTGTTAAATAAAAAAAAAGGAGAAATAATTTTTAGCCATGGAGTTATGACTAGCCCATCATTAATTATCTATATCATACTAAGTTGCTTGTAGAGTGCTGTTGTGGTAAAAACCTCTATGCTGATGAATTTGGGTTTGTTCATCTTTTCCTCATAAAACAAGTGCTCCAGCCTCTGATCATCTTGGTGGCCCTCTGCTGAACTAACTCCACTTTTCTGATGTTGTGAGGGGCCTAAGGGTGTGTTCTGACTGGATGTATTCTTTTAGATATGATCCAACAAGTGCTGAGTAGAAAAGCTCCCTCGTCTTGAGGCTGTGCTTCTGCTAATGCAGCCCAGGATCACATTGGCCATCCTTGCTGCCAGGGGATGTTGCTGGCTGGGATTTGGCCTGCTTGTCTGACAAGACCTGCAGGTTATTTTCAGTTGCTCCCCAGCCAGTCATGTATTGCTCCCCTCAGCCTGTATTGTTCATTCCTTCCCAGCTGCAGGGCTTTGCAGTTGTTGAATGTTGAAAGTTTCCTGTTCACCCATTCCTTGAGCATGTCTTCATATCCCTTTGTGGTAACCCTGCTCTTGGGCACATTGGCTGGTCTTACCAATTTAGTGGCTTCTGCAGACTATGTACAAGAGCATATACAAAGAGAATTCGTGTTACCTTCTCTTAAAACTTATCATCGTGCCTGCCATCAGTCTTGTGTTTGCTGAAGCAGTCAATTTTCTTTTTTTCATTTTTCTCATATCAGTCATGGTTTCTAAACCTATGAAACTGTTACTGGTTTCTTCTAGTCTACTCTTTCTTTGACATTCAAGTGTCCAAAGATGGATGCATTATTTCACCTGGAATGTTTCATGCCAGTGTGATATTTGCATAGTAAGCTTGACATATTCAGCTATGATCTATAACTCTTTGATCCTATTGTATGGAACCTGCCACAAAGCCAAATGCTTCCTGTTGTGCACTTGATAATAGCTTCCTTTGAACTTGTCATGGTATTTATTGAATTGCATCCTAATATTTTTACATTGTTTTTCACAACAAAATCTAAACTCTCCTCAAATAATCTTGCAGTCTGTACTAGTTTGTTGTCATATATGAAATTATTAAATAAGCATGCACTCTTGTGATCTAAGACACTCCTTGTGAAACTATTAGCTAAAACTGGGCCCAGACAAATGCCTGAAAAAACTTGAAAAATCTTTTCTATTGACAGTAGGTCATTGACCCAGCTATTTTTGGTATGTATCTTACTCTTTTTTCAGAATATTTGTGAAAATTTCCTGTGAAACGCAGTGTGCAGGTATAGGTTTTTTTCCAGGTGTGAACTCGATGAGAACACGTGTGACTGAACCCAATTCTGAGTTTATTCCTCATTTACAAGATACTGACTCTATTAGGGTATAGTGGAAAGCAGGGGCAGAAGACTGAGATCTGAGAGATGATCTTAGAATTGTAGAGAGGACGAGGATAACATTTGGACTGTTAATAGGCTGTGCTTTGTAGTATTGGATATTAGTGCAGAGCAGTTGTCAGCCATGTCTGCTTTGAGTATTTGTCACCTGTAGCTGGGCCCAAAACCTCTGAATGTATGGGACTCCTTTTTGAGTTCTGACCATGTCTTTAGGTTCTCTTTTGAAAGTTTAAGTCTCGACAGTACTTCTTACTTACCTTCCACAACACTGAGGTAGTGGAATCTGTTCTTTATCCCGAGAGACAGCAGAAACATGACAGACAACATGCAGAAATGCAAAATTGAACTGCCTTTTTTTTTTTTTCTCCAAAAAAGGGAACAATGAAACTACAACTAATATTAGCTAAAATGAAAGTCCTTCTCCAGTGTAATTTTTATCTTCCTATTAGTGTGAATTGCAATTTTGGGTTTATCATCAAGCATATGCAGTATAATTAATTGTGCTGTTTACTGTGTTGCCATTTTTTTCTGCCATTGTAGTTCAGTTAATGTGAATTTAGAACACATGCAGGAGAAATACTGTAATAACATGTGTATGTCTATAGAAATTTATAATTCCTTTTACTGACCCCTGAAAGATCTGATAGCATTATTTGTTAATGCTCTATTTTATGGTGATAATAATAATAATAATTTAGACTGATGCAAATCTTTCCATGTTAAAGACTTTTACAATCTATAACATTTTAAATATGTCTTTTTATTTAGGGTATTCTCTTGGTTTATGATATTACCAATGCCCAGAGTTTTGAAAATGTGGAAGACTGGTATAATGTGGTAAAAAAAGTGAATGAAGAATCAGAAACACAGCCACTTGTGGCCTTGGTTGGAAATAAAAGTAAGTTACTCATATGTTATTTGAAATGCTCTGGATGTGGTTTGCTACAAAGAAATGACATAAGGTATATGTATTTAACAAAATGCAACTAAATACTATCTTGTGTGTTTTTGCTGTGCACAGATGACATATTTGGATATACTTCAGGATTCTGGCTCTGGGCAGATAGGTTATGGGACTTGCTGCATCATGCCTTGCCTAGCCTGTAGCCTCTCTCCCTTGTGTCCTCTTTGCTTGGAGAGCAGCACACAGGAGTAGAGATAGGGGCCCAGGATGTAGCCTGAGGCTATATTGAAATTGATAGGGCTCCAGGATATAGCCATGGCATGCATCTGGAAGCATTCCTGGATATTTCATGATTCTGTATGTTAAGAGACTGCTGGATTAACTACTGGTATATATTTAAAAAACTACAGTATGCACTAGGCATAATACTTAGGAGTTGCTTATCAGACTTTTTTTATGTTATCTGTGGTTTTGCACATCAGGTGATTGTGCTGTTTTGGGATTTTTGGGATTTTTTTTAACCTCTCCTTTTTGTGATCACATAAGTACGATAGGATGGTTTTCTTCTGACCACCAAAATATGCCATTTGAAATAACCATCACCTAGTTAGTTTCCTAATAAAATAGATTCCAAATTCCCCCCTTTCCAGCTAAAAATCTTACTTCTTTATAAGAAACCTCCTTACTAGCATATCTGACGTCTTGATCGTGGCTCTAACCCCTTTTTCTGTTGAAGATGTTAAAAATTGCATATAACAATTTTAGAAACAAAGTGGTGGAAGCAGATACATAATTTTTAAACAATATAAACACATTCATTTGAACAACAGAAAAATGTTTGATTTTTTTCACTTTCCAAGTAATTTGTTTCCGTGTTACAGTGCCCATGTCATGAACAAACCTGAGAAAAGGACCTTATCCAGCAAGTCAGAATTGTTTAAAATAATTTGAAAACAATGTAGAGACAGCACTTTCATTTAGAACCATTAACTATGGTATTGCTACAGTGATGCTGTAACATTTTATGACATTAATTGTGAAAGACTAGTTTCCTGTGAAGAAAACAGAGAAGGTCTTAGAGTTACAATATATAAATAGCACTTCTGAAAGTATAACACAGACAGTGTTGTACTCTAGCAGACCAGATTCAATAATATGGATCCTGTTGAAATTCAAAGGAAAAATATTTTTCACTGGTTTCTATTTTGCCCGAAAATTTGACTTCCTAGCTGGAGCTCTGCAAATCTTACAAAGTATTTGCAGTAAGATACACTGTAACATGATTTTAAAAAAATGTTTCTTTGCTGAAATGACACAGTAGATGTAGAAAATGATACATTGGTTTCCATTTGGAGACATTTTATTTCTGTTATTTTTCACATATACATGCCAGGAAATCTGTAATAGACAATTGTTTCCTGTGGGGCATCTGGAAATAGAGTCTGTTTTCTTAGGTGAGTTTTTAGATAAAGGGTGACACTGGCTAGTGAAAGGGCTTTCATTTTATGAAAATAGCAGCTGAAGGAATTGTGCTTGCCACCTTGTTTTCCTTCAGAAGCTGTGTATAAAGAAAAGCAGCAAAATATTGATTTCTTGTGATGCTTAGTATGTTTGTTGCTGTTGCACATGTTGAGCATGCAGGGCATACCACTTACAGAGGTTTTTTTGGGTTTTTTTTTGCTTTATTTTTATTTCAGCATGATAAAAATTGGACTTTAGAAGCATATTGCTTTTCTGAATTCTATAGTAGGATAAGAATATCTAGGAGGGCTTCCACCCCAATACTAAAAGATTAATGGCCTGTGAGAGGAAACTGCAGTCAGGCTGCTGTTGTTGCATAAATAGAAAACAAGGTGTTTATATAGAAGCATGGTGTTGACTCACACTTACTATGAAAAGATAAAACCACTGGTACAAACACATTATTAAAGAGGAATCACTCTGTTCAACTTCTTTACTTAGTAAGTGATAAGACACTCATACGCAGTGCAAGAGCAATAATAGGTTAAGAACCAGGAAAAGCCATTTGATGAATTGATGAACTTACTTGACCTCATGCATCATTCAGAAGAAATACTTCAGCGAGTAGTTTCTGTCTCAGGATTGTACTTGATTGTTTTGAGCTGTACATATCTTTTAGGAAAATATCCAGGTAAGCTCACTGAAAGACTAGAAATGTCAATATCCACAGGCCAGTTATTCTAACACTTAACTTTCTTTCTGATAAAAGTTTTTAAAAGTTGCCAAGAATGCAGTTATTTTCATTCATAGCAGCTGGAAAGTTTTGAGCCAGTATTTAGATACCTGGATAAGAATTTGGAAGCTCAGGTTCTGTTTTGAAACTTTGGCCTAAAGTTAGTTACTTAACTTCGGCTTAGGCTGTCCTTTGTCTGTTTTCTCGTACTAATACTGTCTGAAATATATGTGTGTTTTTTCTATTTTGGGGTAGATATACCTGGATTCTCTCTAGGAATAAAGCTATAGTTAAAAAAAAAAGCTTGGAAGAAAAGAAAAATATTTTCCTATACAATGTAATATAGAAAACTTGAATTCTATTAAAGGAATATAATTTCCTTGGGTAATTTTGTCATTGAAAGTAAATTATTTGATATATAACAGTATATGGTGCATAATTGTTTACTACTGTTAAGTCATGCAGTTTTATAGATAATTTATTAGTGGTTTCTAGTATCAATTTGTAGTCATTCTGTTAAATGTTAAGTTTGTGGGGATTTCTCTAGTATCCCATAAACCTGAAGAAATTGGCCAGTGCTGATTTAAATGAATCAGTGTTTGTTTTCACTATCCTGGTTTATTGTACATTGCAATAGAATAGCAGCATGAACGCAGTAAGCTACTGTGTCTGTTTAAAACATGATAATTAACTTCAGAGTGGTGTCAATCTATTAAAATGTCCTGTTGTGACTGTAAGAGATTAAAATTTACTCATGAAACATTGAAAAGGTGATTTCTACTTAAAAAGCTCCAATCAGTTGCTGGTCTCTCATCTATCAGAAATTTATTTGAAAATAGTAATGCACTGTGAATTGACATCTAAATTCTGGACCTTCCCACCTCTCTTTTATTTTCCTTTTTATTTTTTTTGTTATCCAGTAATAGCTAAAATGAAGGACTGTCATTGCCCACTAATTCATTAAAAATAATTGGGAGAACCAGAGCTTCAGAGATGCAGACCTCTGTTGTAAAACCAGTACTTTATTTAAGGTGGCTGGCTTCCTCCTGGGTGCTTAGTTTCAGTTTTCATCCTTTTTCCTTCCTGTACATTTTTCCTTTTTTTCCATAGCCTGTCCTACATGTTTGGTCAGAGAGAGTAGGAAGCTGATGTGAATCAAGGTCTTGCCCAGACCTGCCTTCTGCACCTATATTCAATCAGTTAGTTGTCTGTCTTTCCACAGTTTTGTCTGTGTGTTTGGCGAACAACAGAAGGAATTATAAAATTTTATGTAGAACTATTCTTTCGATTAATCATAAGCCATAAAGTTTTAAAAATCCTGAACTTTGCAGCTGATATTGAATCTTAAATTTGACTTTCCTAGTAACTTACTTTGTGTTATTTTAGTCTTATTTAATACAAAGTATATTTTAAGTGTGTTGATTTCTGTATTGCTAATACCACTTCTTTTGCACTGCTAATTGAGGAGTAAACCTTACTGTTAATTTTAACAAATGTTTTTGAGTTTCTATGCAGTAAGTTAAAATTTTTGTAGATATGTTGCTGTCAAATACTTTGATTTGTGTAGTATAAACAAAACTCTGTTATCAAGTGAATGAATTGTATTTTGTGCACTTAGGCTCTTTGCTTAAATTAGGTATTGATAAAGTTCAGTGATCACAATGGATCTTCTAGTCATTAAGTGAGAATTAGAGAGGGTTTACCATGTTTTGCATGATTGATGTGTTTTCTTGCTTTCTACCTTGACTGCTTTATGTATATTTTGTGCACTAATCTATAAGCAGTCTCCTCAAGTGTCATACCAGCATTTTCAGTGGATATATTGTAAACAAAAATTAACCCAGGTTGCATGGGAGCTATACTCATTTTGATTTATAGCTACCAAGATGGTCTTAGGGCGGTGGTTATCTGTAGCTTATATAGGGGGTAGGAATTATCAGGTACTGGTGTGTAGTGGCTAGATGAATGATTTCTGTTCTTAGAGATATTAACCAGATCCACTCCTCAATAAAGACTAATAACTCAGATTTTTAAACAGTCTTCATGACAGATGAGGGCACAGAAGAGAATGTATCAACACTAATTAAGAATGTTGACCGTTTGTTCGTCTTAGCCATGATTAATTGATCTTGGAGTGTTATCTCTGAACAGGAAGTGGTATGCTGTTACATTGTGAAGTTTAAAGGTTACATTTTAGTGTACCCTTTAACTTGACCTTACATGCAACATAAAATGTTTTTACCTATCTTATCTGAGCACAGAAAGAAACATTTTCCAGCCCAGGTACAAATTAATGTTTGGTGTACTGTGTACTAATGTGAATCTGTCTGTCCTGGGACTTGTGCAGTCTGTTTTTAGGCTCTGTTGCTGTCTTATATATTTAGTCTCCCCAGCTGTACTCAGAAAATTTCTTTGTTAATACTTACTTTGAGATTCTGGTATATTAAAATTCACAGCTATGCATTCATTCTCTTGTCCCTCTCAACCTCCCCCAGCTGTTTTCTGTTCTTGCTTCCCATGGGCTTGCACTTCTTAGGCCCTTCACCTAAGACAAGTGTTGAGCAGCTAATGCAAAGACCCCTGTTCTTTAGAGTCTTGTGCCTGATTAAACTAAAGTTCGTGTATGCCTGATGGCAGGTCTGGTCACCTGAGCCTTACACATGCTCTTGGGATTGGAGGGTAAACTACTTACATGTAGAGACTCCCTTAAAAGGAAAACCTTGTCCTGTTCTACAGTCAACTTACCAACTCATTTAAATAAATGTAGAATGGTACCCTGTTTTAAAATATGTATAGAATGTTTGTCTCAACAGACTTGTAAGATTAATAGAAAATTGCAGTCTTATGGATTTGTTTGTTTCAATGGTCAGGTAAATTTATTAAAATTATTTCTAACAAGAAACTTAAATTAATGGAAGATCACAAGTGAAAATGATCTTTTATTCACCACAATATTTTATTTCCAATCCAGTGTCTCAATGTTCTCTGTATTACTTCAGCGGTGGGAGCAGCCTAGAAACACACACATTTTTGAGTGAGAAAATTATCTTGCTTGTCTGAGAAGGCATCTGTCTTGCAAGACTTTGATCCTAAATCATGCTTGGCTTAATATTAATGGTTATGACAGAAGATTTTTGCTTCTCTGCTGAAGAGATCTGTTTAATTATGCCTGTTAAATTGCCATATAGACAAGTCTACTAAACTGTGATTAGAAGACAGAGCTTGAGCCGCAAGTGCCTTTCTTAAGAAAGGATCTGAGCTCACAGAACATTATACAGAACAAAAAATGGAAAGTTTATTGCTCTTGTATAGTATTTACCTTGCCATATTCTATTGGCTGTGAAGGGAAAACACCTGGCAGGAAAGATCCCAATGATCTGTGCATATGTATGCCATTCTGGCTGTGGTCTTCATCTGATCTGCTGTGTTAAATGTATCTGTTGCATCTGGTTGCAAGTCAGCCCATGTTTTACTTTGGGCCTTATTTCAGAATCCTTCACGAAATGACCTCTTGGATGGGAAGGCACTGGACACAGAAGCTGATAATTAACCTGGTTAAAGGCAAATTTTTAGACGTCTGAACTTTCTTCCAGTGCTGCTGCCATTACTGAAGCATGTGTGCAGGATTGGTTTTGATAGTGGCTCTTAAAAAACTGAATGGCCTCTGCCAGANAAAAAAAAAAAAAAAAAAGTAGAGAGGGGAAATCCTTTCTCTCATGCTTCTCAAAAGAGAATTAATAATCCTTATCGAATGCCTATATTAAGCCCAGATAGCATTAGTTAGTAGCTTGCTTTTTCATTTCTGTTCTGCTGCAGTCTGGGGTTCAGTACAGGGTTAAAGTTGAACAATATACACAGCTTGCACGCAGAAGATAAATTACTGTTGTACCACTTGTCTGAGTTTGAGATTTGTACAGCTAGACAGAACCCTGGTATAAACAGGTGTAGTTCTATGAAAATCAGTAATTTCCATTCTTTTGAGCCAGGGCAGTTTAGATATGTGCAAAGTATTTGCAGAAATTAATGTTTTCTCATTTTTCATACAGTGCTTTAACAGGAAAGGGAGAGTAATCATGAACTATTCCAACTAACACACAGTTCTTATGCTACACTTTTTTTATTTTAGTGACTATGAATAAACTGGTTTCTTCTTCTTACATGTCAAATCTTGAGGCTGTACTTGAGGTTTTTGTTTTATGCAATTGAGTTTTGCCTGCTGTGACAAACCAAGAACCACAACCAAGTTCAAGGACCTGACAGACTGTTGTTACTGTAGCTGGAACTCGAACACCAGTGTGACAGAAGTGCCAGTAAATAATATATTCTCATTCCTTAACGGTTATGCTTAAATTCAGAAAAATCTGTAGAGATGTCATTGAAAAATGCAAATAGAAGTAAACTGTTTAAATACAAAGGTTAGAACAGTATATGTATCATATTTTTATAATAATACACAAATGAAATGCTGAGAGATCTCTTACTGTTTCCATGGATTTTGTCTGTAGTTTATTTAGCAGTGTAGACATACGTCCAATAAAAAAGATGCTGCATAAACTATAGTCCAGGCTGAATGTGCTTCTGTTTTTGGTTTAGGTAGAAATGTTTTTTCTGGCTGCGTCCTTCATACTTAGGTCTTCTTACAACAAATGGAAAGCCCTTAATTGTACCTAAGGGAATAGTTAATCTACAGAGGACATATGGTGGACAAAAGCTGAGTCTAGTAAATGAAAAAAATTATAAACAGAAAATGTGTGAATGTCTGCACAGTTTGAGAGTCATGGGAGATATTGTGCTGTTGGATTGGAGCTTATTTTAGGTTAATTTGCTATTCTTTTCTATTAGTATATTAATAGAAGTCAGTGGAGCATAATATACATAGTTTTAAAACCCAGTCAAATTCATGTCTGTTTTATTGGATTGAAAAAAATACCCATTTTTAAAACAGGACAGAATTTCGTTTCTTAGCCAGTTGTTCTGCCACATGACATAAACGCAGTTTTGATTTTATTAATGTAGGGAAGCACTCTGAAATTTTTAAAAGTTATAAGATTTGATTGGGGGCAGTTAATCAGTGTTAACCCTGAGCAGCTCTTGGGCTTTATGGATTCAAGCATTATATGTGGTTGCACTGCTCCAGCAAAAGGTTAAGTATTAATGGAAAATGTTCACAGCTCTTTTACTCAAAGAAAACATGTTACTTGTAAGTTTTCTTTTGATTTTACTTTTACAGTTACATTGAATGTCTTCATTCATTTAGCCATCCATAAAGCAAATATTGTTGCACATGCAGTGGATAATAAGTCTTTTTAGGACTACTTGTGTGGTATGTCACAGATCATTAACTGCAAGTAACCACCTGACTTGAGGGAAGTCTGGAAGCATCATTACAGTGAAGTAAGCTTTTATTTCTGTATCACTGCAGCACATTGATTTGTAGGAATGTCTCCATTAGCTACTGTGGAAATATATTCTCATATATTATTATTGAAGGAAGTTGATGAGAGAGGATAACCAAATTTTGAGTGTGAATAGGGCATTAATATTAGGATTTTGCACAAAATGGGGAAAAAGACAAGTGCTACTATAGCATTATTTTCTATTCAAAAGCTAGATAAGTCAGTAAACTAATCTTTTTTTAAAGCTTCAGAGTTTCAGAGTCAGACTGATAAATACAGTAACAGTTGTACAGTATTTATGTGTACTCTGCAACTTCAACTAAAATGTATGTAGTAGTTGAATATATTTGATTTCTTTGTAGGGGCAGGAAGTGTGGAAGAGAAGTTTATTCCTAATTAGCAGTGAAAACTTAAGCTTTTTCTATTTATTTCAATGAACCGGAAAAAAAAATTGAGATTTTTATTGGAAGTAAGCAGTTATTATTCCAGTTCAATTTAGAGAGTGAGGGATAGTCTATGCTAATATGGGGAATAATCGTAATGGATTGCCTTCACTCTCCTAGTGGTATAGTATGAATGATATTCATGCAGATTTAAGAACAAAGAATAAAAATCACAGGGAATGCATTGTATGTATGTTTTTAAAAGATGCAGTTTGCAGGACATCATCATGTTTATTGGGGTTTTGCAAGAGAAGTGGAAATTAATGATATCATTTCAAATATAGCCCATAGTTACAGCTCCGTTTCTGAGACATTGTGGGTTTTTGTTGCCCATTTCAGTACAGGAGCATGTATATTCTGCTAAATGTGCAGCTTTTTTGATAGAGCTTTAAGCATAGTAAACACTTAAGGTTATGAGTTCTTCATTGTTCCAGTATTTGAGAAGATAGGTCTTGTTGAGGTACGAATTGTGCTGCAGTTTCTTTCTCCTATTTACTTTGGTGTATTTTACAGATCATAGATTTTTTGAGGGGAAAAATGGTATTTGGAAAAAAAATAGTCATTACTTCTGTGTGTGTAATATGAGATCGTGAAGGTGTTAGCAGGGGAGTAACTACTAAGCCAAACAGGTCACTGAGTGAGATAAGCCTGTTGGGTAAATGCAGAAAGTATTGTTGTTATTTGCACTTTGTGCTTCAAAATAACTTCAAAATGTACTCATTTTTGAAGGAGAGATCTAAGACTGTAGCATTAAATTAAATTAAAAATTAAGATTTACTGAAATGAGTTCATTAAGGAGGGTGGAGTACAGTGATTATGAATGGTAAATTAGTAATCTAATTTATTTAAAATAAGGTCTTAAAAGAGGAGGGTTTTATTTTATGTACATTGCACATAGTTTCTATTTTAAAAATACTGAGTTCCCCATGAAATTTTCATTATATATTTTTGATTTTTTTAACAGAAGTAGTGCTTAAAATAAAAATGTTTGTTGTTTACATGGGTCTAAATTTAGAGCATATTTAGTGAGCTCCTCCAAGTTTACTCTGATGTTTTTATACTAGCCCCTAGTTTATAATATTCTTTTGGATTACCTTTTTTAATCTGCATGCCATGAGGGGTTTTTTCGGCTGTAAGTATTGTCCAATATGTTTACTTAATTATGTGTGATAACAGGACTATATCACACTGATATAATACTAGTATGGAATGGTAGAATTCATTACAGTTTTGAAATGGCAGGAAAATTGTACAGACAGAAATATATACAGAAAGAGGCATAACATTAACTCCTTCTAACTTTGACTGGAGAACTCAATCAGGTCTGGGTCATACCATTTTAAAACTGCCGTCAAAACTATTGCTTTTTGTTTCATATGCTAAACAGTAATTAAAAAAAAAAGCTGCAGACTAAATAGTTGAATGGAACCCACAAAATAGTAAACTCTCTTTAGAAAGGCTAGCTTGGGAATAATATAGGGATATAATCATTATGTGTATTGAGGGCAGCTTTAAATTGTTGGATTTTGCAACCAAGTATTTTTTTTGGTGGTAGTTAATTTAACATGAAGGCTGGAAAAACCAAGATTTGTACAGATAGCACACCTTTGATACTGTGGACAGAAAGAGAGACCCTCAGTTCCTAAAACCTTACTTTATACATTTACAGGAGACTTTGAAAAGTAACTTGCTGTAGGCATGGAGATGGAAGAAAGCAGTGTATAGTTGTTGGTCATAGTGTTAAGTTGAACTGTTTCAAAAATATTTTTATGTTCTGCTCATGACATAGAAAATGGTGGCATTTGGAGTCTACTTCTCAGTTCTCCTTCAAAAGCATTATGGAAAAGCTTGACATACTTTGTTTTGGAGATGCCACTGTGATGTCTCATGGGATGTGCAGTTTTTATGCTTCTCTTCATTCTCCCACAGCGTTTACTCCTGATGCTATGGGAGGAAAAGCTGGTTTTGTTTTTGTTTTATTTTTCCCATTATGTCTCCCATGATGTAGGTCTGCCTTCCCCTTAGGTATGATAGGACTTCATGAGAGTGATGCACCATGGATACTGTCCAACTGGCAAATCTAAACTTGGGAGAAAATTACAGTGTAAGGCAAGCAAAACACCCTCTCTCATGAGGCACCAATTGATCTTTCTGAATCAAGCAATTTGGTTCTCTTGGCTGGAATTTTTTTTAGGGTGTTAGTGTTATATGGAAAAAGGAATCTTTTTGAGCAGAAAAAGTAATTTTCAATGTAATAAAAAATCCCTAGTTCTGAGTGGTGGTTCTGAACTAGTTCAGCTGTAGAGAATTTCCAGAGTTTTTGAGTTTAATTCATTGTTTAATTCTAAGTATACTGTTGTGGTAGTTTATTTTAATAACATTACCCTGTGTACTTGCAGATGCTGGAGAAAAGAAGCCTAGTCTGGTTGTATTGTAATTCTGCGAGGTTGAAAATGGTTCACTGTGAAGAGCACTGACAGTTCTTTCTCAGTAATATTCAGTAAACACTGCTTTAAATAAAATTTCTAGAAAACAGTTCTAAAATAGTTTATTTTTTAAGTTGTCTCAAGCTGCACGGTAGAAGTAAAGGAAACAAGGTAATGAAAAAATAAAGAGCAATCATTGTAGAGATCTCCATTGCCAGCTAATATACCGCCTAATTAATAATTTAGCAATTTTCTTGGGCTGGCTTTTTAAAGTACATGTGTTAAGATGACCTGCTCTTACACCATAAGTTTTGCAGTTTTATTTTGGGAATGATGTATACAAAAGTTTATTGGAGAATGGTTACTGGTCTAGTTGCATGTTCCAGTGGTTGATCACTAGGGCAATAATGCTGGTTTCTGAGCACAGCCAGTACTTTTTCCAGCTGCTTTATAGTGATATCTTGAAGCTTAAAATGTAATCTATATGGGTAAGCCACAAAAGCCACTATATATTAAAGCAGACTCTGACAGTAAATCAAAATTGAACAGCTGGCAACACTACTAAAGTCATAAACTTATTTATTAAAAAAACTAAACAGAAGAATTATATTAAAAAGAGAGGAATATGTTCTACAGACCAGTGGATATAGCTTAAAACCTGGAAAGTGCTGCAAGATTAAGGGCCCAATTTATGAACATCTGTTCTGGCAGTTTCTGTGAGATTCTCATGTTCTTTACAATAAAAGTGTGAAACATGTTTTTCCCCCCATACTAATCATGCTTTTCTGCAGTTCATAAAACTTGCATTGAGCCTTATGCAACTGGGCCTGTCTGCTTTACACACTTGCAGGGTAATTACTATTCATGAAAGAGTACTATAGCAACGTCACAATCCCACCATATACGTTTATCCTCACTTGTTCCAAGCAGTCTCATTGCCTTCAAAAGCACTGAAACGAGACTTCAGTTTCCTTCATATTTTTAAGCTTAGAGCATGGCAACAAACTAATAATGGAAGCAGGACACTAGAGAGCAAACTGGACAGAAATATATCTTGTACATTGTTTCTCTAAAATTGAAGCATACTTACAAATCCACTGTTTTGGTGTTCTGTAGTCACCAAAGCCACTGTTAACTTCCCTCATCTCTTAATTTTGAAATGATCATAGAAAGGTTATTTTAATTGTGGTGTTTACACAGGGTAGTAACCTACTCTTTCATCATATTGACCGGTTTGTGAGGATAAGCTTTAAGATTTGATCTGCTTTGAGAGGGACCTGAAAAATCATAACTTTACAACTGAATGTCTAGTTCCATTGTCAGTGGTGCTGTTTGGCCTTTGACATCAGTGTGACCAAGATTTGTTTCAGAGATCTTAGCCTCAAGCATTGGTTTATAATCAGGCTTGATCTGCGCAGCACAGGCCATAATATTTTGTTCTCTACATCTTGCATCTTGTCCAGTAATACATACTGAACTAGAACAGATTATTTTGTAAGACCATCAGTTTTTCTCTAAAGCAGTACAGACTGCTAACATCCCAAACCTTGCTGCCATTAGTAAACAAAGTCAAGTTCTTGACAAAGTCTGTGATTAGGAAACCAATGAGTAGAAGGAGCACTGAGAAAACGTGCAATAAAACTCCTTTCCTTATCCTAAACAGATCATATTGCTTTATTGATGGAAATGGTTACTTTTCATTTGATTGCTTTCTTTTCATTTGAATTTGATTACTTTCACTGTTTTATGCCTTATTTATTAGGTTGCAAAACCACATGCTTTTGTAGTTGTTTAACCTGAGGGGAACACTTCCAGCTAAGAATTCTCAGGGCAGGAAAATTTCTGTGTACCTTTTGGGAGCTACCTTCTCATACATTTAGGCTCATAGTGACTGACAGTAGGGAAAATAAAGGATTTCTGGTATCCTTTGGACAAAGAAATGTCCTGTAGTAGCAAGATATTTTCTGTTTCTCTGCCATCCATTTTTGAGTATTTTATAGTGTGGGCGCACCTCTGTCCTGTTGGTAGTTTTTATACATTTCTGAAGTTGCTTGGCCAATTTTTTTCTCCAGCTTACTTGTGGAATACTAAGAAACTGTATATTTTGACAACACATATATTGGTCATTGATAGTTCCTTCTGTCTTTTCATTGAGTGATACACTTATAATTAGTTTATATATATTTCTAGTGCTGAGGACAGTACTGTTAGGAACTAAACCAAAAAGTTCACAGTTATGCTTATTGAGTCTCCTTTCTGCTGTCTGATACAAAACATGTGAATTGGTGCACTCTGAATAATTTTATCTGCAAGTGGTGTACAGTATATTAATATCACTTCTTAAAGCACCGGGGTTTTTGTGTAGAAGGGTCAGAAACATTAATGATGTATTTGCTGTATAATTGTGTTTACCTGTGGTGAATTTTTATTTTCTGCTTTTGATTTGTTAAAGTGCACAAATGTAATTTATGTGCACCTGCCTAAAATGTTTCACCTGTGACTGGGGTTTCATTTGTTTGACTGTGCCCTGGATTTAGCAAGGAGCTAACCCAACAGAAATCAAGGCTTCGTATCATCAAAGACAATATCCCAGAGGGTATTGTCCCAGGAAGGGATCCAGATTGCAATATTTTTTATTGGACCTGACTAGAATGTTCTGGATTTCTGGTTTTGATTAGCTCAGATTTTCATATTTATAGTGAGCCTGTTGTAGGTGGGTGGACAAGGGAGGCAAACAAATGCATCACTGTAATTTTCCATCTACCTCTCTCTATTGGGCTCTGCTGTCCAGGCTGGATTATTTGTCTCTCTTCTGCCACTTTTTCATCTTCTTCATACTCTTTATGCCTAGTCCCTTGTTCTTGGTGCAGAGGGAATGCTTTTAATGTTGTTGGTTTTCTTGTCATCCACTGATGACCTGGAAGTGTTCATCAGCCCAGTATAGACACTAGGTTTTCGTTTGGTTTTTTTTTCTTTTTCCTTTTTAATACTTATGTTTTGAGAAGTGTGGCCTACTTTGCATACTTTTTTACTCTACTTCTTACTGTAGACATTTTACAGAAGTTCTAACAGCTTCTTTGCATAAACTTGATGGATGAACTACTAAATTCTTTTGGTTTAAATAGTAGCTCTACTAGTGTACTGAAGAAGATGTCTTTTGGAGCTATTACAGTCTACAGGGTACATAATCCTCGTGAATTAATGTGGCATTTCCTTCATAATCCTATGAATTTTCTGCCTTAGAACTGCTGTTTTGTTTTTTGAACTGTTTTTTTATTTGTAAGAACTTTAGTAGAATAGACCTTTAAATATGTGTCGATATCCAGAATTGTTATATAGTCATGGCATGCTTTCTTACTTAACATGTACAAGTAGAAATAAAATGTGGCATTTTAATTCTTTCTGTGAGTTTTTTGTTAAATTTTAGTATCTAGTGTATTAAAGTAATTAGGCCAAGAAGCGAGAATTTTTATGAGTATGCTGGTCCTTAAAAATGTAGACTGCTGTCTGGTGGGGTTTTTGAATGTGGTTAAACCATTGCCTAGTTGCCCAGTAGTTGCTTTTATACTTTAAAAAGTACCCCTAGGAATGCCTGCTTTCATCTTTCAGTTTCTCAGTACCATTGCAAATGTGACTAAATGTTTAATTCTTCCAAGAATATGCCTAAATGCAGGGGAAGTTCAACTCTTTTGATAACCACACCAGTAAATATATGGCAATATTAGCTAGTTCTCACTTAACTGTCTGAATTTTCTGAGTTTCTAAATTAATTTGGGAATAATATTGGAAGCTGTGAAGCCTCCTCATTCTGGAATTAATTTTAGGATTGCTCTGAGGGAAAAGCATAGCAGACATCGCAATTCTATTAGACTTGCAAAATATAATTTAGTTTAATTTTGAAAAAAAAACGTTTCTGAAGAAACATGGAGTTAACTTCTCTATAGCTAATAAAATCACTTGAATGTGGTGTGCACTTAATGTTGGGAAACTTACTTTGTGTGTTTACTCTGCCTCACTTCTTGTTCTGGAATTCTTTTCCCTAGCATCAGCACAGCTGCATCATCCATTTCCACAGTCCTTTTAACCTCCGCTTTTAATTAAAAAAAAATTAAATCAGATGCTGTTTAAAGCTTCCCATTTAGTTTTGGGAAAATAAAAGTTCACATCTAGCTTAGATTTGTGTGAACAGCTGTTAAAAGCCACAAGCAAAACGATACTTATAAAAGTGGTGGGGAGAATTTTAAGAGCAAGCTGCCAGTTTGACTGTACTTTTCAATAGCTCTTCACTTTCAGCCAAATGGTTTTAACAATAATTTTCTTTAAAAAAAACCTTTTTTATAGAACCAGCAGCCCAAGCAGTCAGGCCAGTGGTAATAGGAGGCAAGTTGCCATTTCTCTTTAACTTTTTATGAAATTTTTCTGTGAATCTGAGGAAATTGCTCATTAGAGAGGTTGGAGGGGCTCATGTCCACCCGTGCCCACCCACCATGTAAGCACATCTGTCCCCATTTGGTTCTAAGGAGGAATCTTGTTCACTCAAATTCCCAAGTTCCAAGGCTAAGCATAGAAGGATAACACTTCCCTTGTGCCATATTTTGCAGGCATTATAGTCCTGCTCATGATTTAAGTATTTTGAGGTAGTCATAGGATTTCTCTTTTTTAGGTCCGGTTACTAAATCTGATTAATCAGTTGGACAGAAACAGGCATTTATCAGATGTCAAATATTTAAAAGAAAGAGTCAAGTTTTAGACTATTCCTTGTTCAATCCACCTTCAGAAAGTGAAAAAAAAAAGTAGTTCCTTCAAGAACATTTTCTCTTTACTGATGTTGGGTGTGGTGGGGCCCAACCACCATAAAGTGCTCTGTGACCTAATAACTGTGTATACATATCTCTGGGATTCATTTGACATTTCCTTGATCCTGTCCTGGCTGGTCTGTTCTATAAGTGAGACATGGTCACTGCAAGGCCTTCCCAGATATCTGGTGGCAGTTGGAGCATGTGTGACTTGTCCCACCAGGTAACCCTGTGGTAGGGGCACACTGAGTTCACTTAGCTCAAGCTTCCTGTGTCACTGCTCATTCAGAGCATGCATCTGGATGTAGAATTGTCTTCAGACAGCTTGAGAGCATGTCAGGTCGATGGCTGTAGTCTTTGACTGTTTTGTGTGGCAGTGTAGATGCTATTGAGGTCTCTTCAAAACTGCATTTTTTTTTTTTTAATTGAGGTAGTTGGGGTGTTTGTTGGCTTTTAATCTCAGCAGATTACAGCCTGTCATAACTGGTGCTGTCACTGATCTTGGTATTTGTTGCTTTGTTATACTTCCAGCTGCTGTGTTGGGCTTTCCACACTTGTGGAAATACCTTCACTATCACTTTTGCCCCCAACAGTGTGGCCTGTGGTGTGCAGCCAAATGTCTCCTGTTCAAAGGTTTTGTGTGGCTTTGATTTGACACATCTGTCTTTGCAATATGCCCTTGTTTCCTTTGCATGGGCAGCTGGTGAAGATGAGTTGGGTTGCAATGTAAATTTGTTTACAGTTACTTGATCATCGTTTTCCCCTTATATGTCTGAGTATATTGTGACTTCATAGTATTAGAAAGCAAGAACCCAAAAAGCTTGTTTTTCACTTCCAGTTTCTTGGATGTCTCATTTTTATATTGTTTAGTTTGAATTCCCTACAAATTTCCTACTATCATTTCTGAAATGAAAAGAAGAAACAAGTAGGACAAGCAAAATGCCAAGTAAGTAATTTTCTTCTAACACAGTGTGTATCCCTGGCGCCAAGCTGCAAAGCTCTGATAAGACTGGGATTAGAATTTTGGGCATGAATCTCAGAATTATCCTCAAGAACTGGGGAAAATTTAGGTGATCCCAGCTTACACAGGAGAGCAATAATTACCAGAGGAATGAAAAAGCTTTTATGTGAGGATGGACGAAAGAGATTGAGTTCCTTATCAGTCAGAAAAAGGCAGGTGTATAAAACCGTAAAAAGAGGGTAGAGAATAATTATATGGCGTCTTTTCAATACAAACCTGAGGAAATATTGTGCCTTTTTATTAAGCAGCAAGCTTAAAATAAACAGATTGAACTACTTTTGCACATTGTGAACAACTAAATTGTGGAAGTCCTATTCATTGTAGAAGCCAGAAGTGCACATGGCTTCAGAAAGGAACCTCAGAGACTTGTGAAGCACTGGTCCTCTAGTGTCTATAAAACATTTCAGCTGTATTCCTGGCAGCCTGGAGGTGGAGTGCTGGGCTGAGGAACTCAGGCTGCCTGAGTGGGGTGTGTATCAAGGAGTGATCACTGTGGTTGTAGTTTCTTGTTTTCCTGCCCCAGTACTTGCTGTTGAATGCTCTTTAAGGGGAGTTGCTGGCATTGGCTATACCAGACCTACAGCTACTGGATTTTATAAAAACTCCAAGTTCACGATCTTGAGTTGTTACAACTCCTTCTCCCCAGCTCCAACCTCCAAAACCCACTCTTGAACAGTGAACAAAATTCTTCCATACATGCTTGCACTTTTGACCTCAGTGCCTTAGATTGTGTAGCTGTATCTATGTGTATTACATCATAGCTGGTACATTGGAGCAGTGCAGGTGAGAAAATCTGATCTGGATTCTGGTTGTTGTTCCACAGTGTCATTTATTTTTCAACACAATTGTCTTTGGATAAAGTATTTAAGAAGTCAGGGGGACAAAGGAAGGTGCTGGGACAAAGGGAGTATCTGAGTAATCCTTGGTGATTAATTTTAGGCTCTCAAGGTCTTTCTCTGCAGTATCTATTGTTAGCCAATTCAACTGTGTAAATCTCACAGATTCTTCTGAAAACCCTATTTCTTGCCTAGACTATGTTAAAGAAATTTGTGTTACTGAAAAGTTCTAAAAATCTATCATGTTGTTTAATATATTTTTATTAATATGTTTTAAATGGAATTTTGATGTTGACATAAATTTGTCAAAGTGTGGTCTGTGATGGCCTAAACAAATGTTTAACCATTAACTGAAGCCTCTTTACTATCCTAATTCAGAAAATTTCACCCATGGAAATTGTGCCTGCAGAAACTCTTAATGTATATTAGAAGAAGAGGGCTGTGCTAAATCACAAAGAAATTAGGTCATCAGCAGGCCTGTGCTAAAACTTTGGTAGAAAATATCTTGGGGTTATTTACAAAGGACTTGTTAACTTCTTCACGATTATTCTCTCTTTCTTTTTCAAACCTAGCAAAGGAAGTGCTGCTGATACTTGAGGACTCCAAACGATAAAAAGTAGAGTGGGTTTGTTTAACTGTTTGAGGTCATAACTGACAAAATAATCTGGGAAAATATGCTTTCAGCAACTTAAGTTCTGCTTTAAGTCAGATGTAGCTGATTTCTCTAACTTCAACAAAAACAGAATGAAGCAGAAACTCTTAAAATAGCCTTTGGTTTTAGGAAGATTTAGAAAAAAATGTAAAAAAGTTTACAAAAAGAAATTCCAGCTGAACCTTAACTTACTTGCTTAATATTTTCAAATCAAAATGAATCCTGACAAAACCTTATGAGAGTGCATTCATGTGTTCAAATGTAGCTGTTTTCAGTTACGTATTTCCCACAACACAGCCTGGTCTGAGGTGTTTCCATGATTGACTTCACCCAGTTTCACTTTTCTCATTTGCAGTCATGGTAGCACTGCACAAAGTGAGTTCTGTTCACTGATCCAGCCTCAAATGAACAGAACAAGAGGGTGTCCTTCTTTGAATGAACATGTGGGTTCTTTTTCTTCTGCAGTGGTACTATCACATGAGGAGATTGGGAAGTGCTCAGCCAGTATCCCAGAAATGCCCGGACCATCCAACCATTTGATTTGCAATTATGGTAGCTTAAGCTGCTAAGGAAACGATCATTTTTCTAACTGATTTCAGGCCTCATGCCTCTTCTGCTGAACCATCGACTTTCTTGATGAAAGTCTTTTTGGTGTGAGGTTGGTTTGGTTAATTTATTTTTTTTTCTGTTTGTGTGTGAGAGAGACAAAGAGGGAATTGGATTGTTCTGCATAGGCAGATGGCCGGGTTAGCTCTGAGAATAGTATGGGCCCTGATTTGTAACAAGTTGGGTATAAAGTACTTTTCTTATTCCCTTGGTTCTTTTCTACATTATATAGCCTTTTAAGTCTTGGACAAAGTTGTTAGGGATTTTTGTTCAGTCCCTTATAGCTAGCCTGATGACTTGGTTCTTTTTGCTTATCTGAGACTGGTTAATACTGTAAAGTTGCAATATTGGTATAATCTCTCTTAGTGTGTCCACTATTTCATGTTTTTAATTTGTTAGGGAAAAAGCATTTGTAGCATTTCCTCAATATCTGAGTCAATAATAGCTTTCCGTTAAGCTAATGAAGTTCTGGACCACATGTTCACATCATGATAGAAATTCATGTCAGGGAGAAATGAGCTACATGCTCACTCTACTTGGAGGCAAGAACAGTTCCTCAAGACAGTAATGAACCAACTGATGTATTGATTAAAATTCATGTGGTTTTTTTTGCCTGGATGACTAGATTGTGATAATGAAATATGTGAGTTGACAAATGTGTAGGAGGTTTGTACAGTTCCACTTCTACTGTCTGCTCTGAAGTCATCATATTGTTAAGCAAAAATAATTTGAATTCAGTTCTTTGTAGTCTTTGAAATACTGTGGCTCAGTTTAAGAATTAGCTGATAAATTTACTATAATTGATCTGAATGCACTTGGATTTAATTTCTCCTTTTGTAGTTAATTGAAGTTTGTTGTATTTTTTACTAAACAGCCTTACCTTTTTTCTTATAAAAAGTAACTTAATATAAAGTTGAGTTGTGCTATTAATTTTTTAACTGCCAGTTGAAATAAATTTGTCTTGGTAATAATTAGTTACAAAAGCTTCCACATGGAAGAAAAACTGGGCTGCCATTAAACAGGATTTGATTCACATGGAACAGTTAAGCAGTAATAAATTGCCTAGTAACTGAGTAATTTCACTCAGATATGTGCCAATCTTGTCTCTACATTGAAAAATTTTGGAAGAAGAACTGATGTTTGAAATTGCTTAATGCTGGAGGTTTATTGTAATAACAGTAATACTGACTTGGCCTGATCTTTAAACATTTAAGGCTTGCTTTTATACCCCAGTGAGTGATTTCACGTTCATTTATAATTTTTGTTGTGGGAGTGTTCCCAGAGCGGTATGTAGGAGAAGCACTAAGTGTCTCCAACTCCTTATTACATCTGCTGGAAGCAGAAAGGAATCAGGCATGGAAGGGCCCTGGAGTTGACCTGGGTTGGCTCTGGTAGGAGCAAGTAATTCAGAGTATTGGATAAAAGCATCACACTGGAGAGGATAGCCAAACACAGCTGTTGGCCTGAAGTCAACAGAAGCATACCTGTGGAAACAGTCTGTATAGATGGATGCAGCAGTAGCCATCAAGAATGCTGGCAAGGGTCCTCTGAGGAATTGTTACTTATTAGGTAAATGCTTTTTTATAGAAAAAAAGTTTGGTATTAATAGTTAATTTCCATGGCTTCGTGAAATATATTACTCTGAGATATGTTCCTATGCATTATTTGGAAAACACTGTTTTAGGAACTGCTAGGTAAGGATACGGCTTTTTGCTTGATGTTTTAATATGTCCAGCTTTGCTATTTTTTGGTAGAAATTACTTGCACAACTATACCTAGTCTGGAAGGGGCTGTATAATGTTTGAATTATAGGCAGAACTAGAAATGGGTTCCAAGATTTCGTAGGGATTTGGCATGGAGGGTAGATGGAATTTGTTTTGATTTCTGTCTATAGCTACAGACTGCATCTAATATCTTAATAAGTAGATTTTCTTTAATAATATGAAAAAATTAGATTTTCATATGCAGTAGTGGGACTGGCTGTTAACTTGCCAGCCCTTTTCAGTGCTAACACAGAATTCAGCCCTTGCAAGCTCAGGGAGGCTGCAGTTCCACAATCGGCAGGCCAGTTTGCAGCTTGAAGTTACCACCGCTGCTCCGTGGGAAATCGGATCTGAGGCTTGATCTGGGTTAAACACAGCAGTCAAAAAGAAATGGCTATTTTTAACATGGATCAGCTCACTGAGCTTCGTAAGCTCACACGAGTTGCATGGCCTCCTAAGTAGGTGAGGAGAGAACAGTTACACTGTGGCATGAAGGTGGGGATGAAGAGCCAGCAGTGGGACAGGTGAGAGTTTCCAAACTTTGGTGCTGGCATCAGCAGATCTTGAAACTGTGACCAGAAAGTCTTGCTTTCACTGCAGAAGGAGACAGATGTGAGTGACTGAAGGCAGGATATAAGAAATGTTGTATAAGTTTTCACAAAGATCCCAAGACCTTGAGTTTATGAAAATATAAGTGAGCTTTGTTTTATGCCTGTCAATCCAGTAAATCTTTGTGAATTTTAGAATGATATAGTTTAGTAGTCCTCTTAGTATTTAACTGATGATGACTGTACCTTGTTCTGGTATTGATAAATTCAGCAATGATGTAGTAGGTACATGAAAATTAGAGAAAGTATTTGAAAGAGAAGAAGAAAAGCTGATCCACCCATGGCTTGTGGATATATTGGACTAGCACCATCTTCTGAATGTTTAGTACATTGCAACTTTGTGTCTTCACTAATGTACTAAACAACACTTAAAATAATATTCATTCGACTTGGAATTGCAGAAATTGCTTTACTATAATGTCTTTTTTTACACTTTGTTGACCTTATGGAATTGTTAAATTCAACCAAAACAAAGGATATCTCTAGTTGCATTAGTGGGAAAATAGGCTTTTTGTGTTTACACTTTTTTAACCTCTGTCCTGAAATGTACCTTTAATAATATAAGGAGGAAATTTATTTATGAAAAAAGCTATTGAGTCCAGCAGTTTGTCACCAGTAGCTCAGCTAAATCAATTTAAGCATTTTTAAAAAACTTTCAGTAAACCTGACAAAAATAATTTCATGTTGAATCAGGGAAGATTTTCTTTTTTTTTTCCTATCAGCAAGTCTTGTGTCAGAGTGCTGGGGCAGTCATTGAAGTTCATTATAAGGAAATTTGGAAACCACTGTCAAATCCAGTAATGTCTAATCTAAGGAGAAATGTGTTTTTTGAAGTTAGGCACAAAGAAATTAATTTGTCCATAGGAGTGTGTATGAACATTAAAAAAAAAAATCTTTCAGCCATTGCAGTGTTAAAAATACTCTTATGAATCAAATATTTCTGTGTTTCTCATATGTTACTCAATAAAGAGTAGTCTTACACTGGTGAGAGAAAATTTATATCTGAAATAGTGTAACTTTTTTCTTGTTGGTATTGCTAAGATGTTAACAATTAGAAAATGATGTCTCATTTGAAACTTGATTTTTTCTGTGTGTATGCTTACTTACTGTGTTTATGAGGGATGCTGGATCTAAAAAGTGAAATACCATATGTATTACTTACAGAAAATTTTAAGAATGTGAGAAGAAATGCTGCAACTAGAGTTTCAGAGATATAAAATAATTATTACATATTTTCATGCTCTTCTGTATTTGAGTTACAGTTCTTCATTAACAGAATTTCTGTGTCTCAGAGATGCTCACACTAATGCTATTGCTGTGTAATTTATAATTTTATTAAACATATCCTTGTCTAATGCTAGTGTTTTAGTGTGTCTGGGGGGACCGGAATTAATCTACATGGTATTGGGCATTGGGGATTATGGTTTGTGTGAACACATCTTACTTTGCTTTGTTTTGCTTTCTCACCATCATTCAGTAAACATTTTCAGCTGTGCTTCTGTCCTGTGCTGGTAACTGTGCCTGCCCAGTGATTTTGTAATTGAATTAATATAGCAAGGAAAATCCAGCTGGGGTGTGCTCTGCTGTCCTAGGCTTTTTTCATATCTCCTTATCTCTAGGAAATAGCTGCTCATAAAGATGTTTGAGTCTAAATTAACACCTTTAACTTAGAAACTTAAATTTCTCATTGGCACAAAGATTAGGAAGATTAGGAAGCCTGAACACAAGTGTAAAAGAAGATGAAAGATGATTTAGTGCACAAAGCAGTAAATTGATGGTTCAGTGAAAGTTCCTGTGGTCTTAGCAAGGCATTAAATTTATCTTTTCATATGTGTTTCATTTTCCCTTTGTAAAAACAAGAATGGTATTTGCCTAATTTACTGGGAAGCGAATTAGTCAGCAAATGATCTATTACTAATTGCAAAGGGCCTGTAAATTGGCACTGGAGCTGTGTAAGAATCTGGCTGACTGGATAAAAAGCAACAGTGAACAAACTCTGTTCTCTCCAGGAGGAGCTTGTAATCTTAGGATATGTTTCTCTGTGGAAAACAAAATCTAATTAACCAAAGGTGTGAAATTAGAGAACATTAAAATCTTGTGAGATGATACTTTTGAGAAAGTTGCATTAATTTGCTGAAGTCAGGCTGTTCATTCTCCATACCAGAATGCACAAAAGTGTTTCATGTTCTTTTCATTCACAGCTCCACTTGATTTGTTAAGCTTATCCTAAGGACATGTTTGTTCAGGTCTATACACTGCAGTAAACAGAGATGTGTGGTAAAATCATCTGCACAGAGGTCTGTGCACCACATCTAAACTCCTTGTGCCTAGATTAATGCATTTTGAGTTCAGTTTGCTGCCTCGATAGCTCTTCGGTGTACTTAGCCACTTGAGTTGCAGGGTGGGAGAAGACAGTCAATAATGCCTTTCATCCACCTCTCTTGCTTTCTGTGGCATTATGATATCCTTTTCAAAGGAAAAGTAAGTAGTTCCAGTAATGTTTTAATCCTAAAATAATATTCAAGGTGACTCAAATTTGTATTAGTTTAATAATATAATCTTTTCTGAATACTTGTTTCCAAAAATGTCAGCATTAGGGGTAGGAATAAGTAGTACAGGTACCTAACAGAAAGGGTCAGATTCCAAGTGTCAGTGTAGTCTTAGTTTGTTCAGTCAAATGAGAAATGGTTGCAAGAATTTCTGCCAAGAATTTATTAAAAATGAAAATGGGAAATGTCTAGCTGAGAAAAAAGTTATTCTTATTTTCTCTTTAGCTGTCTCTTCAAGCTGTGTAAGCCAGTCATCTGTCATCCTAGTTTTGAAAAGAAACTTGGGTGTATTGTTTTTTCCTTCATAAGAAATTTTACTTTTGTATGAAAAGATGCCTGCTGTTTGTATTTGCAAAGGTTAACATCATCTTAAAAATGACCTGCCATCTACCAGACATTAAACATGCTTGTTATTAGGCAAGAATCCTGTCACACTGTGTCCTCTTTAGTTAGCTGCCCTTGGTGTGTTGGGATGGAGGCATTCCTTTCTGGCTGCTCTTCTTGTCTTCTGTTGAAACCTGTTTTAAATCTTGCAAGTGTTAACCTCATTAACCGAAGATGCACAAGAACCACTGTGTTTTAGAACTTCAGGAGAAGTGCTGTCGTTGTTTATTGTTTAACAATATTTCAAAGTCTCATTTAATATGGGATATTTTTATGTAAAAAAAAAAAGTTAATATAATGACAACAGCTACTTTCATAAATGCCAATCAGAGAACGTGTCATGGTAAACATATTCTTTTTTATTATTTCCCGTGTTAGAACAAACTGTCAGCCTCATCAATTTGATTTTAATGTGTGAAATATTCTTAATCAAAGAAGCTCAGGTTTTGTGTCTTTGTATGTCATTTTTTGGACAAGAAAGAGAATTCACATAAGCTTTGTACAAATAAGTGGAGGCCTATTTGAGAGGTGTGCATAAAACCAGGCAAACCTCATTCACAGGCCCAATGTCTTTTTGTTTTTAACCAGAGACCTAGGAATTGTTCACCTTTCCTTTCCCATATTAGGCATACATTTTCATGTCTTGTATCTGTAGGAATTTGTCTTTTGGAAGGCACTCAGATCCTAGATTTATAATTTAGAAAGCTGTATTTTTCTTTATTGGAATTGAGAAGCATATTTGGTGATAGTTCTAATTTTTAGAGGAAGTGTTACAGTGTTTTTGTGTAAATTACGAGTTTTTAAGCTATCCTTTTTTTTTTCTTTCTGAAACCAGTAATTTCCTGTTATAGCTGGAAGTGTTAAGTATAGTTTTTTAAGTATTAAAGTGCAGCACCAGTTATTATTCTGCCTTAGCAAGTCTTCTAATACAACATTTGATTTGTTACTATGTCCTCATAGGAAAGCATCAGCAGTAGAGTGTACATGACAGTGAGAAAGTAAACACATGCTTGCAATCAAATTAATGTATTTCATCTGTCTTCAATTAATAACAATCTGTCATGCTATCTATCTGAGAAGCGGCATAAACAGTTTATTTTGTGTTTGGAATAACTTCCTGGAGGTAGTTAATGTGACATGTAGTTTGTCTGACATGAGTATAACCAGATCAACACTCTAGATGTTTTCTTGATAACCTAAAAAAATTACTGAGAAAATTTGTACTGGAACTATATTTATATTTCGTCTTGAGCTTCCTTAAATCAGAGTAGGGGCATAGTTTGCAGGACTTCCATGAAAGAGTTTTCTTTTCTTGGCAGTTGTACAATTTTAGTGTGAGAAAAAGATTGAAAGTATTAACAGAAAATTAACTACGAAAAGCTGCAGTTTGCACTCTGACATTTGGGATTGAATATTCGAGAATGTGTGGAAGTACCAAATCAAAATAGATTTTCAAAAGACTAGCTGATACACAAAGTCTGCTAGTGCTGCAGACCTGGTGGAATTTATTGGCAAATTAATTTATTGTTATTTCAGTATAAATCTGGTTATGTTGGATAACAATAATTAGATATTAGATGATTTTTTTATTTACACTGAAAGAACTTTTGTGTCTAAATAGAAAATGAAAGTGCAGTTGCTTTAAGTTCTAAGTAACCTATTGAAATACTCATTAAAATCTTAGACTTAATGAAATATCTCCATCTTTTAGTGGGAAAGCAGTAGGTTACTGGTAAGCTGTGCAATAAAAAACTAGGGAGGGCTTTTTTTTCCATTGTCCCTTTTAAAAATTTCACTTTTTTCATTGGCTTGGTGGTAGAACTAGGATTAAAACCAGGTAATATTGCTTATGGCAGAAGAAGCTTGAAAGGGGGTTCCTACTGGCCAGAGCAGTGGGACATGATATTTTCTGTTGACATGCTATGGGACAGGGGTCTGATAAACTGGGAAGTAAATCATGTTGCCTAGAATGTTGCTCTCAGTGTTCAGCTTGATTACTGTTTTATTTTTTAGAATAGTGGATATTTGGCACCTCTTGGAGAAATCCCTCTTTTAATTCTTTTTCGTACACATTTTCTTATGCATGGAGGAAGCAGAACCTTCATGTTCTGTAATTAAACTGACTGTACTTGTTGAGCAGCATGTACTGCATTAGAATAATGCTGTATAATACTATTGTTGTCTGTTAGGTTTTCAGGTGCTCAAGCTAGGTTTGTTCTAAGAAATCAGTCAGAAATTTAACCAAAAAATAGGATGAAAAAGACATTGTCATACACAGACCCGTTTTTTTATGACCCTGGAGTATTTTCAGAAGAGAAAATGTGTACATAATTTTAAGCACATGTAAATCAAATTAATAAATTATTAAAGCATTTTACTTGTCATGTCTGTGTGGGCTAATCGTGATAGCTCATTATTTAAACATTAGGTAATTGTATACCTTGTGTGCACAGCTGCAAATACTTTGCAGAAAGATTTATATTTCATTTTTCACAGCATACTATAAAAGAATATATTTTTCTGTGGTACCATAGATTAATAGAGATGTTTACTCATAACTTTGGAACTACTCTTAATTTTATTGAAATATGAAATAGCTATAATATGTAAGATAACTAAAAAACTAGAGAGTTGTAACTTCATTCATGTATTTCTACCAGTTTTAATGGAAATTACTGTTATCAGTGAAAAAAAAAGTTCATCTTTAAGAGAACTGCCCCTTTGCAACAGAATCCCTTGCAGTTTTTACAGTTCAAGGTCTGAAAGCGAAAGACAGTCAGATTTGGGTGGAGAGGCATCCCTTTACTGAAACTGTAAACTGTTCTCTTTCATGTTTCTTTCCATACATATGGTTTAGAAAGTGGATAGGTTAGTTATCGCTGGTATAATCACGGAAAACAGTTTACAGTTTGCAAGTGTAATCTCATGGTCCAGGAGAAATGCCAGCGAACTATTAAACAATGTCTTGCTTCGCAACTTAGTTGTCCATACTGTCCTCAGCGAGTACTGTCACTGGTTTCTCAACTGCTTGGAAGTACCTGTACAAGTCACCTGTTTGTGTTTCTTCCAGAATTACCTGAAAGGAAGATTCATGCAAAAATGGATGTTTTCCTACTTAAAAAACCCCTGTAGTTTTACATGGAGCTCTTCTCCAGTGATGTTATGAATGAAAAGACTGGCAGTCCTGTAGGAAAGGAGATAAATAAAATGAGTAGCAGCCTTTACATCCTGCACAAATGGTGTTCTGTTGTCTTTTTTGAGTATGTGCAGTTATTTGCTTATATGGTTTTGGAAGATTATAAAATTCTTCTGACTGATGATATATATTTTAAAATGCTTCCTGGCTTTTTGTTTGTACCAGTTGTATTACTCGGGTTAATTGTTACATGTATTTTATTATTGCCTTAATTTTAAGACAATACAGTTTCGGGATTTGATATCACACTTTATTCCTCACATCAGACTCTGGTGAGCTAATTATATTGGTCCTAGTTTGTTTCAGAGAAGCAGGTGAGTTAAAGTTGTGTTTAAGCTGCTATACTTGATATAGTGTAGTGGAATGGAAATTATCATCTCTGCATGGTGGTTGGTGCTGTGTAGGTTGATGCTATGCTCATTGCAGACCATTTTTTATCTTATGGAATGATGCAGGTATCTAAATAGTGGAAGAGAAACAATTTTGACAACTTATCTACTATTAGTTTCAGAGTCTCAAGTCAAAAGTAGCAGAACTATTCAATCAAGATGGAATTTCTGTTGAATGGCTGGGTGGGGGGAGATTGTAAAGCACCCATTTGTGTTTTATCTAGTACTTTTTGAAGTTTTTCTGTTCTCTTGCTACAGCCCAATAAACTAAAATTTAACTCTTAATTTCTCAAGTAAATTCATGGGGAGTTTTGACTTTGAAGAACGATTTGTGCTGTCTCAGGTGTTTGCTCAGAATTTTTTAATCATAGGATAGATATCTAGCCTTGCAGTATTTTAAAGTATGGTTTCCTCTTCCATTTTGATTTAGCATTGACCATGAAACTTTCACTATGGTCAATTGTGTATAATTGATGTATAATAGC
Organism: Origma solitaria; assembly: GCA_013397895.1. Lineage (NCBI taxonomy): Eukaryota > Metazoa > Chordata > Aves > Passeriformes > Acanthizidae > Origma > Origma solitaria. Next base: position 512,487 of record VZRL01003979.1, on the reverse strand, counting down.
AAATAATTGATGTATAATAGCAATTTGAAGGGTAGTTCATGAAAATCCTTTTATAAAACACCTGAAGATGTAACCTAATCAAGTCTCTCTGGTTATAACTTAAAATTATTATTTTGTCCTTGTCTTCTTTGAAATGTCACTTGCTCTCCATAGAGATGGCCACGGTGGTGGCACTTACATCTTTTCCCGTACTAAAATTTTGCACTGTTGTTCTTAACTGGTTTTTTTGGGTGGTTTTTTGGTTTTTTTTGTTTTTGGTTTTTTTTTTTTTTGTTTGTTTTTTTTTTAATTTTTTTTTTCTGTCCTGGTTTTGGCTGGGATAGAATTGGTTTTCTTCCAAGAAGTCTTCAGGGCAGCTTCAGGAATGCCTTAGAGGGAGTATCCTTGGGATTTCTCTGGGAGTTCAATACTTCTCTCCTAGACTCGTTTTCTCTTTTCACCTCACTAGATCTCTGTTTAATCTCACCTATAAATCAAAATGGTACTCTCTGGAATTCATGAGAAGTATTTTAGTAAGACTTACCTACTTTTGCTACAGCAGACATTGGTGTATGCTGGCTCAATCTTTGAGGGGAGATTTTCACTTGGATTTGTTTGCCTTGCTGAGAGTTGTGTCTGAATTCCCGAAGTTTCTAATCTACTTTTGTCGTGCTGGTATCTTTATGGGATACCTGTATATACAGATGTGTATCGACCTGTTAGTTATGGAACAGCAGTTTATCCTGCTATGTGTAATTGAAATGATTCTTCATACTAGACAGGCTTAAAGATGAATGTTTAGTCTTATTTTAGAGAATCAACAAGATGGGCTCTTGAGAGGATGAGCAATGCAAAGGAGATAATTTTTGGAGAATATCTGGCAGCCGTGTATTTTTTGTAGTTGTCACTCAAGGCTTTTAGTGTTTATTTCATGCATAAACATGAGCCTATATTGTGGATGCCTTTTCTTAGAAAGGGACTTTGAAGGTACTTTGGAGGCTGATGAGCCCCCTTTTTATGTCCTCATCAGGCTAGTCAGGGGAACAATACTATGACCTATATCTCCCTCTCTTTCCCCCATTGCTCATGATGTCCCTCTGCTTTTCCTGATACAAGTTTTCGGGTAGTTTATTTAAGTATTCCATTAAAAATTCCATATATTTAAGTAATGCAAATATATTAAGCGGCTCCATTCTAGCCAAGGAATTATCAATGTACTCCTTTGACATTTTAATCATTGCTTGGTAATTTATTCTTTTAACTGCCCTTTCTCCCTGTTGATCCCATTTTTAAGAAGTTTAGAATGTTTGAAATGATAGATCAAAGAAATTCCCTTACTGCATTCTCCAAAGTTTGCACATCTTGCTTGAGCTATGATCCGAAAACATACTTTAATTTAGATAGGAGAGTTTGTATTCAAGCCCTTGACCAAAAGTACTGATTTGTAACATTTGTGTGCTGTGGACGGTCACTGTTTGCAAGTAGTTAAATCTCTTTCTATGTTTCAGACTTGTGTGTTGTGTCTTTTTGTCTCCTTTATACATGCCATCGTGAATCTCCAGCCATCAGTTTATATTCTATTTGGTAAAAATGAAGCTATTAATTTTGCCCTGCTTTTACCTTCTTTCTCATTCCTTAAAGATGAGGAGGATGACTGTACCATCTGGCACGTAAACTTCACTTCGGGCCTTTCTCTCAATGTTTGTGTTTGATGTGTGGCCAAATCTTGCAGATTCCTTCTTTGAGACCTTTGTTAGATATGGCCTATCATAGCCATTACCACAGTTAAAATGTTCTCATTTTGTATCTTAATTTCAATAATTCCTTTTTCTTGGCCATTGCTATGTTATCTAGTCATTTAGAATATTCTGCAAGATCATTTTCCTGGTCTATAAAATCAAACTGTATTTATGTATCTTACTCACTTTCTTTCTATCCAAAACTTACTTGTCTTTGCAGTTAAACTTTTCATGGTTTAAGTGCATTCTCGTATCATCCTTCATCCCAAGATACCTATTCCTGCTGTTAATTGGCTCTTCATATGAGTCCACATTGGACAGCTGTTGGTTTTCTTTCTATAAAGTCCCTGCATTCGTAATAAACATAGTTTTTAGAAAACCATTTTTCTCCTACAAAGCTCTCCTGAAAGTCTTTCTGCTGTGATGTCTAAATAAAAGCTGGACAAGACTTATCTCCCGGTGTGCTAAGAATTCTGCCTGTTGAGCTGACCAATGTCAGATGTTAAAGAAAAAGGACTGGAGGGTAACTTCTCTGTCTTTAGCTGATCTTCAGAAACTCTGTGATTATGCCCTTTGCCTGTGGGCAATGCAAAGGAATTGGACTTAGGACCATTGCCCATTGACTGTAAACTGCAGTTTTGGGTAGTTAAATATTTGTTAACACTTGAAACTCTTTGTTTGTACTAGAACTGTGCCCTTTTCCACCAAGAACAAATGTAATATGGCATTTTCTGTGGGCTCTGAATGCACACATGAACAGTCACCTGGTAGTTCCCTGGCATGACAGTGACTGTACCGTTCAGGGCAGACAGCCCAAAATTCAGGAGGCAGAAGGTGAAATAATTGTGACTGAGGAGAAGGACTGAGAAGTACACAAAGTTCAGAAACATAATTACACTTGATTTTTCACTTTCAGTCTCTTTGTTTCTATGACCTTGTGTGCTTTAATTTCTCTTCTGTAGTAAAGTATATACTCCACTGACCATATATTATTATTGATATTTCTTCATAGAAAATAAGAGGCATTTGAGGATATGATTTTCAATATGTCAGTGACATTTTCTTCCTGGGAATTTATCAACCTTTTAGGCTATTGTTTTCTTTGTCCACTCTCTATTGTGTCCTTCCTGCGAAAGAGAGTTTGAGAGAGTTTGTAACTAGTGAGCTTGTCTTTGTAGATTTGTGTAAGCATCGTATTTTAGGGGAATATAGTGTAATTGCTGTCTATCTATCCATTTATTTATTTTTATTGTAATTGTGTGTAGCTTTTTGGAATTCAGGTATGGTCAGAGCAATAGGAGTGAAATCTGGAGGTGGGGTTAAAGTTCCTTTAAAAGTTCATGAAATAAAAATAAAGAAAATATGTATTTATTTTTCCCAAAAGAGTAATCTCACAGTTGTGTTTTCCAAGCTGCACTTAAAGCTAATATATGAAACGTAAAAATAATAGTTAATAATGAAATGTTTTAGGCAGTATGCTGTATTGTATTCTTAAAGGCATTCCAAAAGAGTCTGTCTTTTATCTTGGTAGTTATTTTTCAGAAAAAAAAAATCAAGTGCATGAATTTTAAACAAAATTGTTACTGACTTCAGGCTTCATTTTAGCAAATGTATGTGTTCTTTCCCTTTTTTGTGAAACTTTATTATATAGTGGGCATTTAGTATTATGGAAAAGCTATACCAGAAACATTAGTGTTAATAGCTTAGTATTTTAGTCCTTCACAAATTAATGCCTGTGGTAACTGGATGATTTTAGGCCTGTTCTTACAAACAAGGCCTTACTGATGTGCAAGGAACAGTAATATGTGTCAAAAACTCCACATTAACCAAGGTAAGCAGTATAAATGGGGTGTAGGAATCCCCTGTTAGACTAAAAATCTCCAAGAGAAAATCTCCAGAGCCTACAAATTAAAGACCTCCAATATAATTTAAAAATAAAGCCTTTTATGTAGTAGGAGAGCATTTTTTTTCAGCTGATAATCAAATGACACTATTATACAGGCTTACTAGATTTGCAAATTTACAAGTTTTTACAAGTCAGTTGGGTCCCTTCCTCAGGAAATCAGTTGAAGTTTTTTTTTCCTGTATTGACTCAAAGAGCCTGGTTGTCCTTAAATCCTTCTGAATATATTTGCCTTATAATTTGGCTGCATTGAGTCAACACCCTTATAGGAGCTGTAATGCAATAAAAAAAAGAGAAACTGTTCAATACAGTTTCCAATTACCTTCGGATCAGATTGGAGAAACTGGAAGGTACACAATAAAACCTGCACAAGACTTGAGTTCTCTGAGATTTTGGAAGCAACCAGTGCTTTTCAACATAAAATACCATTGGAAAGCTTTACTCTGCTTCCAGTGGTTGTAAAGTGATAAAAATAAAAATATGTGTGTGTCTTGAAATGTGCATTTTACTTTTTCAAATTTTCTGAACCACGCCTTTGTGGAATTGAATGCCTCATATGTAACTAAGCATCTCTGCTTTTATGCAGTCAATTTTTTTTATTATAGTGAATATTTTTGCTTTGCCGTGTTCTGCAATAAAATTCTTTATAACTTATTTACATTTTTACTTAGGAAAAATATGTCAATTCAGATGTACTTGGTGAATTTATTTTGTAAAAGTCTTCAGGTTACACTGGAATCTGCAATATGCATCGTGCTTGCAAACAGAATATGGAATATTAGTTCTGTCTTGTTTTTGTATGTAGCTAGCAGTAAAGTTATTACAAAGTATTTGAGTGTATCCAGAAATAAATTAGTACTTTGAGATACAAATTTGTTGCATTTGACCATAAAATTTTAATTGTGGTTTCATTTTAGTTTTGCAAGTAAAATTAGTCTGATGTCATTAATTGTTTTTATTTTAGCAAATGATTATAGAGAGAAAGAAACTTGCATTTGCATACACCTGTAAAGGAATGTATTGCATGTCATGTGTTTCCAATGAATAATTTCTAAGATGGGTAATTAAATGGGCTCTGGGATAATAATTTTTCATTTCTTCATCTTATTTTTAGTTGACTTGGAGCATATGCGCACAGTGAAGGCTGACAAGCACCAGCGACTTTGTCAGGAAAAGAATTTCAGTAGCCATTTTGTGTCAGCCAAGACAGGAGATTCTGTAAGTAAGAAAAAGAAACTTGTAGATATCTGTTGTTTTTTCTCAAGATGCAGCAGTTTTATTATACTTCACATAACAAACCATTGAGAATTCGGTGTGCTGCAGGTCCTTTTTCGCCTCCCTTAGTTGCATGAAAAGTAGATCTTTGTATGAGTGTGTATTATTGTTATTAAATTACAGTGACTTCTCATCTGATTTTCAGTTTGAGGTACAGATTTTAATGGAAATGGTCTGGCTAATACATCAGCGTGAGAACTGAGACCAGCTAAATCTCTGTTTGCTGTCAGCCTCTAGTTAAATATATTCCTTCATTCCAGGTGGAGTTCCATCTATAGACCATCAGTATAGAAATTTCCAACAATTGGTAAATAATGTGACAAGACCCTGTTGCAATAAGAGTTTTTAATATGAGTCCTGAGCCATGAGAGACTTTCCCTCTGCAGGTCCATTGAAATTTGAACATTCTGGCATTTGTACCAGATGCTTTGCAGAGTGCATTTTTGAACAGTCTTTTGACTCTCAGCTAACTGGGTTGTTTGTTTTAGTTGGAAGCATATGAAAGGTTCTTTTTCAGTTGACACTATCATTCAAATTAAATCATATTGTATTGTTTTGCTTGATTTCTGTCACATGCCTAATGAGTTTGTCATTCCCACAAAACAGTCTCATATCTGTCTCCTTAATATTACTGTTGACAAGAAAGTTTACTTTATGTTATTGAACAGTGAGACAATGTTTAAGTACATGGAACTATAGTTCACAAGTGGAATCACTTGTTAAGGTCTTTGATGAAACTTGTGCAGTGAACTGCCTAATTTTGTAAGATAATAGTTTTTCTGTAAAGTCTACCAATACTGCTGTTACAAATGCAGTGAGTCCTGATTCTCTTCATAGTTTTTGTTAAATCCTTGGCATATTTTTTTGTTTAAAGTGTGAAAATACTGACTTTTTATGCTAGAAACAGAAGAGAAAAAATCACAATACTTTACTGAATAAAATGTGCATCTGATAAAACATATTCTTTTCTCAAGGAGATCATCAAAATCAATTCATTTTATTAGGCTGATACATTTATCATTGGTAATTATGAAGGAATCTTTATTGCAGCTTTTAAATTAATTCATTAATTACAACAGCATTCCACTATATATACTGATCATACTTTTGGTAGATTACTGTTTAAAAACAAAAGTAAATCTGAACATACGTAGAAAAGATGAACAGGAAATCTCTGCCTAAATATCTACTAACAAAAGAAGTAATTTCAGTAGTTCATTTTTAGTTTCGACATAAATTTGAATTAGCCCTTTCAGTGTTGTTGCACACTGATCTTTCACAATCTTCATGTACTTTGGTAGTTGTGCAGGAAAGATGGAATGTTTATCCTAGACAGTGATTTAAGAAGAGGCCATCTATTGCTACTGTGCATATAGACTAGAGGAGTCTTACTCAGTTAAATGGTTTGTTTTGTTTACGTCAGGTCTTTTCAACAGACTTGTTTGCAAAAGATGATTTTATGTACATAGAAAATTCTGAAAGTCTCCTCAGGGGAGAAAAATTTTCATGGAAGATTTATTATAGCTAACTGTGTTACTGTCCGTCAAATCACATAACTGAAGCTTTGCACTTGTGCCTGATGTTTTTGCTTAGTGTCTTCAGGGCAAGTGATGCAGTTCAGAGCACCGGAGAGCTTGGTGTGGGTTAAACTAGGTCTCTGGGCCTCAGAATCTCTGTTCAGAATGTCCTTTCTTGTTTAGATGTTGGTAGAACAGACCAGTACTAGACCAAGGAATCAAGAGAAAGAGCAATTATTTTGGAAGCTACCCCACTTCATTGGTTGTGCGCGACTAATTTATTTCTGGTTTCCATCTCAGGCGTAAGAAGAGATTGTGTAAATAGTATTTTTCTGAATTTTCACTGAAAATGACTGAGAGCATGTACATAGATCTTGGTTTTTGGGGGTGGCAGCTGCATGATGAAAACCAATGCTTGTTAGTAATTTAGATTGTGAGCTCAAACAGCCCTGCAGATAACATATAATGTGTAGCTTGCCAATACAGTGTTCAGCAGCAGTGCACACTTAACCTGCTCCTCTTAAACATCTGTCATGTTCTTTAATCTCATTTAGAATGCAGTTTTACCTAAACAGTAAGATAGGTGCACTGTCTTGAGATGAATTAAAGGAATTATTTAAGACAGCATTGCCACCCAGTATTAAGTGTTAAACCATGCCCAAAGTCTAACTCTGCCAGGCTGCTGCTGCAGCCTGTACGACATCTTCCTTGTCCCTAGATACATCTATTCAGTATATAATGTTTTGTAAGACTCTTCAGAACTATATAATATTACTATTTTTTGAACATGTATAGTAGAGATTTTGGTAAGGTCAGTGCACAGTTCTGTTGTTTTCAGTTTCGGAAACCTACATCTCTTATTTCACAATACACTGGTAATATATTTTTGTGCTAAACATTAGTGAATACCCTTATTCATATTTTATAGCACTGAGAGTAGTATTTGAGAGGTGGGTTGTGTAAAAGCCTGTTTAAACTCAGGTCTCTGGAGGCAGAGTAGAAGTGTTGCTTAACAATCCAGCATACTGTTCATTCCTTGTACCATTGTTGAGTTATTTTCTCAAATTTTTAAACAAAATTGAAAGTACCAGATAAGGTTATTTTCAGATCTGTTTTGCACAGGTCATAATTTTGTATATCATTGTTTACAGTTCAAGAATGGTTTGATATATTTGAAAGAACCTCAAGGATGTCTGGTTTTAATCATTTAAATGCAATTTATTTTTTTTCCGTAGGTCTTCCTGTGTTTTCAGAGAATTGCTGCTGACATACTCGGCATCAAATTAAACAAAGCAGAATTGGAACAATCACAGGTGATTTTCCACAAATAGATGGGGTTTTTTTTAGTATTTTATTTTATATTAAAAGCGATCTTGTTGCAGATTAATAACTATTCTTTAAATCAATCTTCATCTGTTGTTCTGAAGATAATTATTTAATTTCACAACAGCTTTAAAAAAATATAACTCCTTATTTATCCATCATGATCAGGTCTCTGAAACAAGAAGAACATGTTCAAAAGTGAAGAAATAACTAGTTCTAAGGATGTTTGTTTAAAAATAGCACTTAAAATTAGTTTATATGCATATACAGGTAGCATGGAAGATTTTCATGACATTATATGCATGCGTTTAAACCAAAAATTTTTTCTACAACCCAGTTTCAGAAACCTCAAAAAGAAAGACTATACTACTGAGGCAACCCTGTGTAATGACATTTGAGATTACAATTATTTAAATTTACTTAGTGAAACCAAATGTTGCTATTCTAGTGGTGTAATATCCTGGAACTGCTTTTCAGTACGAGTGTTAAAAAAATACCACAAAATAAGTCAACAAGTTTATTGAAAATAAATGGCAAAACATTTCTTATGTACATCTTGGTCTCCTGCTTTTTGAAATATACAATAAATACGTAATTTCTGAAAGTGCTTTGCCACAGCAGTGTTTGCAATCTGTGTTGAAGTGGTTAACTAGAAAACTGTATTGTAAACAGTAAAATTGTAAAATATACTTACAGATCATACTTAACAAGCAGAGTAGTTTCAAAAAGCTATAATTTTTAGGCAGAGAAATACTAAGTGTGTCTTTCCAATGTTATTTTACTGCTAAAGTATCATCCATCTATTGTTCTCAGTTCTGTGATTATTTGCATATAAATAATTGAGCACATAGAGTACTCCAATTTTTATTTGGTTGTTTAGTTAGCACTGGAAGATCATTCCTAGACCTCTCTGTGCTGAGAGTGATGTTCTGTAAATCAGGTCTGAGATTGTAGAAAGGTGTGCAAATACCTTAAATTTAAAGCAGACTGATAAAAGGGTTATATGGAAAATCGTATTTTTCTAAAGACAGTGTCTGGTTTTGGGTTGTTTTTAAAGCAAGAACCTCCACAATAGCCCCAACTCAAGAGTACGTAACTTTCTATGCCAAATTGATATCAGATTTAAGTACGCTTCCTTCTACCTTAGTATTGTAATTAGCTTTTAATTTTGTTGAGTAGATCATGGAATATGCAATACATGGGTCAGACAAAGTTGATATTGCACAAGTTGCATTAGCAATAGCCTATAGTTAATTTGCATAAATTAAATACTGTGGCATACATTACTGTTGATGTGAATCCAGGCTCTAATTATTTTTTAAAAAAAGGTAAAAATACCTCTGAAAAACCACCACTACCGAAAAAAAACAAACACAAGAAGAAACAAAGCCATTAAATGGATTTGGACAGAAAGGAAATTTTGCTGTTGCCTTTTAGGTATGGCAGAAGTCACTAAGTAGTGCAGCACTGTGAATGTAGCTAAAGAGTGATAGCTGGAATAAAAATGCTAAATTAGCAAAGTTCTGTTAAAGGAAGATAATTTCAATCTACTTCAAACAAACAATAGCTCTTTGTTGTCAGTAAAACATTTGCTTCTTTTGAGAGTGTTATTTTAAAGGGGTTGTAAGACTTTCCCCAATATAAGTCAGAAACCAATGAGAATTGTATTGGAATGTCTGTCTGTTAGCTGTATCTTAAGGCTCATTGTTGTATGAAACCAAATACCCACATCACTTCATAAGACAGAAAAGGGGAAGTCTCTGCATAGTCTGGAGAGGGAAATCTTGAATCTTCATATCCTCAGGAAGATGAATTCTCTTGAGAGAAATTCATTAGTCTGCAGTAGAAAAGCCGAATTGAAGTGATGTGTAGATGCTGTTTCCCAAAAATGTGGAGATGGTCTCTTGGCTGGAAGGAGGAGGTGGTGTTAGCTGATGATGCCATTGATAAGTTTGTGTTTTACCACAAACTCTTGTGACAGACGCTCACATCAAAAAAATGGGAGTTTTTCCTCTTCCATCTGTAAAATGGGCACATGTCTTTAGAGTCAGAAAATGGAAGGTGATCATGTGCTTTGGCCACATCAGGGTGAAGTTGAGCAGCTTAGCTTAAACTGCTGCTGAAAGTTGTTTTAAAGTGAAGCTGCCAGACTCTGTGCTGAAGTGGATGAGGTGCAAGTACATGTCGCATTCCACCAGCTCTCCTTTGGCAGCAATGATCTCCAGCTGAGGAGTAGGACAGACATTTGGGGGTGGTAAGTTTTTAAACTATCTCAGCTAGAGCTACTAAACCTTGTCTGTTAACATGCTGAGATGACTGTTAATCAAACCTTTATTTGGACAAAACTGTGGTGAAACAAAGAACTAGATTACTCTTCATGCGTGACTGGAAAGTAGAGCATGTTTTTTGAAATGGAATGGTTCCAAAATAAGAAAATTGCAGATTTTGACTTATTTTCAGTCCTCAAAATACTCTCCCTTTTAAATTGCAAGGGTCTGATGAAATTTGAGGAAATAGCTCCTTTACTGATCAAATGTTTTTCTTTCCGTATTTTTTACTTTCAACTGTAGTGTAAAAACTGCATGGGGTACAGCTTTGTTCCTTGGCATTAGCAAGAACTAGCATTTTTGTAAGTGATGTGTAGTTTTCTCTCTAAGTAAATGCCAGTTCAGCAGACCAGTGTGTGTGCGCCAGCTTTGCACAATAAAATGTTTGGCAGATAAGTCAGATCTGGAATACAGAGCACCTGGACCAAGAAAGGTTATTTCTCATTATTGACAGTTATTTGAACCATGGCAATGATACGCTTGACATAGAACCTAATTCAAAGAGGCCCAAGTTTTTAATTGCCGTGAAGTTAATAAAAGAAATGTTGCAATGATATTTTTTGCTCTTATTTGGATGAAATTCCTTTAGAAAATCCAAGTCATTTATGATAATCAGTTTTTTGCTACAGTGCACCTAAGCATAGGTCACTAACCTGCCTGTGTTTACAGGATGGGATTTAGACCAATGTTTGGGGAACAATTAATTGCCTACTGATTGCAAGACTTTTTTTCTTTTTTTTTGCCCCTCAGCTCTAGTCAAAAGATTGGTATGAAGAAACTAGGTCCTGTGAGGTCAGATAACGCTGTTTAATGCTAAAACTCCTACTACTGCCCTGCATGGGATTTGGCAACCTTTCTCTTGATAACATCAGGCCAGGAGTCCAGTAAATCATGAGTGTTGTCCACTAGATAAGATAATATGCATGTGATCAATTAAGCTCAAGAAGAGTACTTCAGCAGCTAATAAATCCAGGTCCTTTACCAGCCTATTTGATTATTGTTGCTTGTTTGACATATAGGTTTTATTTACAGAGGTAATCTTTAACATATACTGTTTATATATTCCTAATTCAGTTTATATATTGTTTCCTTTAAAATAATAGAATTTTTTCATTTAGTCATTCATTTTTAACCTTGAAAATACATTGCAGAAAAGTTGAAACATTTAAGAAAAAAAATTTAAACTGGTTTAGGGTATGTTTCATACAAGACTTACCTCCTCTGCTGCTTCTTTGCTAAAATTGCTCCATGAATTTTACATCACTTTGCATGAGCCCTGTAATAACCTTGTGTTAATAATGAGAACCCTGTATCCCTTACCTCTATTAATAATGAGAAAACTTCTAACGGTTTTGTTTGTTTGTCTTTAGGGGGGAAAATGGGAACCTTTTCTTTTTAAATGAAGCAAAGAAAAATCAAAACTTGCAGCACTTTGATGTGATGTTTTTACTTTGATCACTGCTTTTGGATTATACATTTAGGTGTAATGTGATGGTTCTGTAATGGAAAAGATGCATGTGTATGGCTAATGCATTTGTTACAAGCTGATAATGTAGTATTTAATATGTAAGTATCTTTGACTTAAAGGAGGAATAGACCATTGTCATCTTTTCTTCCACTGAATTCCCTGCCTTTTTATTCCATCCCTTCTCTAGCTTTAATACACTTTTGCTGATTGCATGTATGAGCCTTTTACTATGGTGCTTTGAAAGGGCATGTCCTGGAATAAGCTCGGGAAGCAGCCCTGGTGCTGACAGTGCTGCTTTCAGCCGGACGTGTTGCTCTTATATCAGCTTAAGGCCTGAAAATGCACTTTAATTTTGCTTCTGCATAATCTTCCTATGTTATCCATCCATTCTTTTCAGCTACTGATTAATCTCTCCATTGTTTCTTTCTCTTTTCTTTTTACATTCTTCTCCTTGCCCTCTATCCATCATGTTGATACATGGTTAACAGCATATTGTCAGGGCAGAACTAGTGAAATATCCTGAAGAAGATAACCAACATCACAACACTTCCAACTGCCAGAGCAAAGTCTGCTCAATGCAGTAGTTCAGGTATTGATGGAAAACTTGGTTTGTTTCTTTTTTATAAGCTGCATTGCTTTTACATGAAGAAACAACTGTTAAAAAAATTTGTATTGGATGATTGTGTTTTGTATGTGTAAGCACTGGTAATACTGAACAAACTATTTTGGAAATCTGCATACAATTAATTACATAATGTTTCTAATAATCAGTTTGTAGAAACTTTGAAATGCTTCATGTTACTATATTCAGTGCTGTACATTCAAAATATTACAGAGCTGTCTCAGATGGAAATGGATGCAAAATTGTACATTTCTGCCTCCTCCTGTAGGAGAGACCATCAGTCTTATCAAATGCTTTGTAAAGAGAATGGGTAACATCTGTTAGATCTGTATTGGAGAGTAAATATTTATGGTATGCAGAGCTTCTTTTTATGTTAATTTTATCTTTAGTCAGTATGCCTATCAAATTTTTTTTTTTGCAATATGGCTGTATTTAAAATATGCTTTGAATTCTGGCCATGTTTTCCAATGAAATGCTTGGAGTAAAGACAAATAGACAAACTTCAGTACAATTTCCGGTTACAATTTAGGCAGCTGTTCTTAAAGAATGAATAGCACAATTTTCGCAAACAAATTCTGTTTTATTACTCTCATACAGAACAATTTTCTTGGAAGTAGAACTGTATTCACTGCTTTAGCAAAAAAGTTGTATTCCTTTTGTAGTGTTGCGAAAACCTACCAAGGCACTTGCTTCTGCTTAGTATGAATAAACTGAGAATTAGAATGAGAATTGGCATCTGATAAGACTTGCTGTAAGATTGTGAAAAAAACCCTGGTTTGTTATTTTTCCCTTTGTATTGCAGTAAAAATCTGTTGAATGCTTTGCAATCATGAAGGTTGTATTTTCTGATTGTTACTGTGTTTTCTTTTATGACAGAAGGTGGTGAAGGCAGATATTGTGAACTACAGTCAGGAGCCTGTGACAAGAACGGTTAATCCTCCTAGAAGCTCAATGTGTGCAGTTCAATGACCACGCTGCTCTTCTCTGGTTTGACACCTTTGCAGTCTCCTGCCTTGATACAGCCCTGGGATTACCAGGAACTTTGTTTTAACAGGGACCAGCGCAACAATGCAATTAGAGGTTTCAGAAATGTGTTGCACCATTGTCCATTAAGAAGCAGCAGGCAGTTTTTTGACTGGCTGAAATTCAAACATGAGACCACACATTTGAAAAACTAAGGTCTATATTCTTTTAAATTATATTTAAATAAAACTGTATAACTGTGTTTATGTTTCCTGCTGTCTGTTTGACTGATACCAGAATAAAAATGGATGCGGAAGCCCTGCATTCAAAATGCTTTTAAAGACATCACCGTGGAAGGGTATTTTGCCAAAGCATTTTTAAAGTTTTTTTTTTCTCCAGGGATTTGAACTAACACTCAGCAAAATGGTACTTGGAAAAGCAGTTGCTGGAATAATTTTAAACACATAATATATATTTTATCTAGAGATAATTTTGAAAGTGTTCCATTAATATATGTACTTAGTACAAAATGTATAAATTGTATCCAGTGAGAAACAGTGCTTGAAATAAAGCTGTTATTATAAAAATAGTCACTTTTATGAAGTCTTAAGTTGTCTCCATGGATGCTCTGAAAAATGCTAGTGTTTTTGTGTATTTTTATTACCACATCAGCATTATTTCTTGCAGTAATAGATAGGCTCATATGTCTTTATGAATATGGATGAATCTCAGTCAGCAGTTTGGTCTGTAAATGATGAGTGATATATTCAACATGCATTAGAAACTGTTGATAGATCAATTAACATCAGTCACTTTAAATAACTAACAGAATGACTTTTCTCCTGGTACTCTTTTCTTTCTAGTTTAGAGTAAATGACAAATAAAAAGCTGTCTGCTCTGTAATCTTCACACTTCTCCCCTGTTTTTTTTCTAGCAGTGCACACAGTTCTCTACTGGCACATCTGAACAGAAAGATTAGGAGAGAAAAAAAATTAAACCATCTCAATTCTAAACTAGAAATCTTTTCCTGTTTAAACTCTAGAATGTCCTTTCTTATAACTATGAGAAAACATTTGGAGATTCAGAAAGTAATGAGGCTGTGAAGGAAGCTTGTATTCTCACAAGTGAGAATTATGAGATTCATCAATTGAATGTTACTATTAAGCTGTTCAAGCAAGTTCTTACTAGTTGGAACAATTAAACAATTACTAGTTTAATAAAGTAGCTAAACTCTTTAAACTATGTTAGAAAAAGATCACAGATGGCAAAAAGTCCTATTTGTTAGCTTAACACATAATTGTGTAACTGCGATACGACTTAGTGTGTAATGTTTTGCATTCAGATGTGGGAAATTCTAAGAAAGAAGCTGAGATATTGACAAATTATTCTACATTAAGGTAGGTGTGATTTACAGTAAATTATTTATTCTAGGGTTACATACAAGAATACATACATCTGTATTCTTGCTCCTTCCCATGGATTTTGTGTCCTACTGCATCCCTTTACTGTATAGTTAAGTGCAGCTGTAAGGTGAATGCTTTTCCACTACTACCAGATGAGAACTTCTCTTCAAAGAGTTTTTCTAAAGTAGTTGTTCAGTTCACAAGTTTATGGCCTCCAAGGCAGGTGGAAAGTTTCTCCAGTCCGTTTGTGTCAGCTTCATAGTCCTGCTTCCCAAGTTATATGTAGTATGGTCTTAAAGACCCAATAGTCCGTTTCTTTTAAATCTGTAATTTTACTTTAAAAAAAAAAAAAGCTTTTTCATAATTTGATATGCAGAGCCCATTATTACCTTGAATAATAAAAAATTTTTGCTTTTACGTTTTGAGTATCCTGCAGTATGAGAGATGTTATACGTGTCCCGGTCCAAGCTGTTTTACAGATGGATTTTACGTCTCGGTCACATCACAATTTTTTATTCTTGTTTCCTGTTTTTCTAGCTGTCTTTGACTTCTACATCCTTTTGTGTTTTATTGCTATTGATCTTTTCACCAACTGCTATGTTAAAGGCCTACCTCCTCTGAAGGTATTTTTGTTTACATTTCCAAACTGCTCTCATTCTTCCTCCCTAACATACATGTGTATTATTTATGCTAACCAGGAATCTCCTCTCTTCCATGCCCTCAGCCCCTCCTTTTGCTGCCCCACTTAACCTCCTCAGATTTTTTCTATTGTATACTGACTTCCACTCTCTCTGCTTTTCCCTACCCTTCCTGCCTCATTGAGATCCATTACCTGTCCACCTTTTAATCCTTACAAATGGGCTTTTTTCTTTTTGCTCAGCCTTGGGGACCCCACCTTGAGCCTTTGGATTCCAGCTGCATTCTAAATCCTTGGCCGTGGTAGCTGCCTTTGAAGTGCTGCAGCAGCTGCGAGTGAAGATTCAGCAGTGTCTTTGCTGGTGCTATGGCATGAGTTCCTCCAGGCTGAGCAGAAAGGTCAGAGATGATTCTGGAGGATTAAGCAGCATGGAGAGGGAATAGACAGTGTTCTGCAGGGAAGGCAAGGACTCTCTGGTGACTGGAGGGATAGACACAAATCTACTTAGAGAAGTGTGTGGGGGAAAGCAAGCAAGCCACTGCTCTGGGTCCGATTGCCTTCTGTAAGTAATGTCCCAGCACTATTGATTCATGTGGTTCACATGTAGTAGAGTTGAATTGTGCCATGCCAATGCACTTAAAAGTTTTTTCCAAGGTGAGAACTGGTTGAAGGCAATTCAGCAAACAGTAATGAAGTAAAAAAATGTAATGCTTTCCAAAATTGAGGCGACATATGCTTAATGTCCACTGACATGGGGAGTGGGCTGGGACAAGCGAAGCATGTTTTTTTCCTGAAGCTGAGGCCAGATGAAGGGAAGAAACATGTTCAGGCCCTGATCTTACACAGATGCACACTGGTGAAGTGATCTGCCTGCTCAGAGCTGTTGTAACTAATCATTTTGGTAACAGCTCCGCAGTTAAAGGTTGTTGCTAAGTTCAGCTCCTTGCTAAGGTCAGTCTCTGTGATGTGGTGGATGCCAGTAGGTACGTCGTGTCTGGCTGCATGGCAGAACATCAGTGCTTTTAACACACGGATCAGAAGCATTATTAGACTTGTGCAACTTCTTGTCTTTTGTTGTTCTAAAGTTTGGTGGAGTCAAATCTGCTTCACAAACAATAGTGTGAAGGTATTTTCCCTTACAACCAGATGCTCTGAGCGCCAGAACCTGTGATGAGTTCATGATCTCTCTGAATACGTTGTTCTTTTGACAGTTCATAAAAGTCATAAAAACGCATGAAGCTTCTTTTTGACCAGAATAACTTTTTTTTAAATATGTTTTAGACACATACGAGGTTGCTAGGAAATTATGTGCAATGTGTTCTTCTGAGGAATTTGAAAATTGTCAGTGCTATCTATGTGCATCATTAGGCAACTGAAAAACCCCTTTACTTTAAATCACTGCTTGAGTTTCCCTAGAAGAGGGCTTTTGCATCAAATGAATGCAGAGCTAATTTGCTTCTCAACGGGTGCACCTGATAATGAGCCTAACAGTCAAAATTTTATAGTAATTTTGTAAAGAAAAATACCAGTCATATTTGAAGTTGGTTATTCTGCTTTTTGCGAGAATGGCAATTTAGATAAATTGCAATTGTATTTTTTCTTTTTACATTTATTTTATGTCAGCAATATGGTTGGTTTTTCACAAAAGTTTATAATCTTTGTTTTGTGATGTTCTTGACATTTTTACAGAGTCGTTGTACAGAGTACTGTGTAGAAGGTAAATGTTGGTATATCTGTCTTGGGCTGTAGTGTCCTGTTAATGTTTTGACAGAAGATTAAAGTGCTGTTCTGTAACATAACTAGCAAGTTTATAGTAATGGTAAATTTTCTGCAGGGGAATTTTTCCTATTTAGAATACTTGCATTCATTTCTGATGTAGCTTAACAGTTAGTATGAGGTGCCTGATAGATGTATTTAAAGCAGCATTGACTTTTATAGAAGTTATATTTACAAAGCTGACATGATTAACTACTTTTCTTTCTGGAATTTGCACATTATTTCCCAAGCAAAGATGTTATTCTACAATGCTGTATTCTTTTCTCTCTCAGTGCAAATACTACTGCTTAACATATAATCTGATCTCTTTAGGCTTTCTTTATTTAAAACCAACTCTTAACCACTTAAAATGTCAAAATAGCTGAATGTTGCTGAAAAGAAAAAGCCAAAATTTATCCATGTTTGCATAGGGGTAATGGCATACATATGAGATTAAAACTCCAGTCCAGATAATTATCCGTAGGAAGCAAATTTATACTCTGATTTCAGATGCTATGAATAGAATGTGATTAGAATTTAATGTGCTGCAGTTTTATTTGCAAAATACACAGGTCCTGTATAAAACCTCTTTTTATAAAGTACTCTCTAGAAGCCTTGGGGATCCCTGTTTAACTTGCAAATGCCGAAGTTTGATCTTCCCCAAATAGAAGATAGTGAAGCTCCTGAGTTCCATGAACTGATTTCTATTTTCAGCTTCCCATAGAGAGCTGACTGTTCAGCCAATTTAAACTCTTTTTTTTTTTTTTTTTTTTACTCCACTTCATCTTCATTCATTTTGGCACCATTTTGAACTGGAAAACTTCCAGTTAGCTAATTGGCCATTTGCCTTGTTTTATGTGGGGGTGATGTCAAGTGCTGAAATAACTGATTGACTGAAAGCAATCTTGTTTCAAAGGCTGGTCAGAACCAAACCTCAGAAGGTACCAATTTCAGGTTTGTTTTGTATTTAACTGCTACACAGCAGTCCTTATCCTAGTGGACGAACCTCAGAGAAGAATATAGATTTGAGGTCAAGAGCTTGTGTTTGCTCAGATACCACATTTAGAGCACTGAATTCTGGAGGAAGTAGGAATCCAGATCTTTTTTTAATATCACTTTCAAGACTTCCTCTACTTCTACCCTGTAATGTCATTCTAGCAATCAATGTTTTAAAAAAAATATTAATTCAAGTCCTCATTTAAAAAACAAAATGTGGTAAGTATACTTTAGTTCAGGAAAATTTTTCTTTTAGAGATGAATGGAAAAAACTGTGTATGTTGTATGAAATATCACTGGCAAAGTTGAAGGTATTTAATACACATTAATAATAATACTTGCTTGTTATGAGCTGCTAAATATCCTATATTGTACTTTCTACCTTTCTTGTTTAAAATATTCTTTAGAATGATAATGATTATAAATAGGAAATAAATTACCAAAGAGGTTTTAATTAATTTGTGCCTCAGAAAATGTCCTGCATACTGCTTCAGGCAAACATTTTTTCTTTACTAGCTAAACTCCATTTCTGTCCTTTCCTGGGCTGATCCATACCAGGTAGCTTGGAGGATCATGACCTACTAATCCTTTTTGATTTCTGGTGAGCTTTTGAAAACAAAGTAGACCAAGAAACATCAAAGGAGGATTTAAAAGACACACACCGTGCCCTGAAAAGTAAATGTTGCTTTGGAAAGCATTCTCTCCTTTAAAAAGAGGTAAATGCCGTGGTTCAATACTATTCACCAAAAGCACTTAAGCATATGCTCAAAATTAAGCATGTATTTAAGTTTCCTTGAAGTCTATGCTGTTTAAGTACACACTTGAAGCTAAATACCTTCTGTCATACTTTGCTGACACAGAAATTCTGGCTCCATTGAAATAAATGCCTTTGAGGCTAAAGTTCTTTCACAGAAATTTCAGTGTTGTTTTTTAAATTTTCTACCCATTGTAAAGGGTATAAACTAAAGCCACTCCCAAGTGAGGAGAAAAAAAAAATGTTTCTCATATGATCTGTTGTTTTTGTGTTATTTTCTCTAGCATGAACGATACAGAAATTGAAAAAATAAAAGTTGAAATGTGGTTCAGCTTTGTGAGCAGAACATTTACTTGGCATTGGGCAAGTTGCTGTTTTTGGAACAAATGCTCCTGAGATCCATAATGAATCAGAAACAAAAGAATCTGGAGACACTTGACAAGTCTTATTGCAAACTGAATTCCGACTGATAGTGCAGGAAAACATATCAAGTTCCCATTTGTAGTGTCTGAATTGCAGATCTGACATGGAGGATAAACAAGAGCTGGTACTTCTTACTCAGATTTGGGGAGGTATTTGATCACCATCTTGGAAAAAATGAAGTGTGATTTCTGGATATATTCCAGTATTTGTCAAAGAATGGTGAGGCAATGTTTAACTGCATAATGGAAACTGGAGAGAAATTTTGACATCCCACTCATCAGTCCAATTGCTTTTTTATCTCTCCACTGTCTTGGAAAGAGAGCAAAGTGTAAACCAACGTTTGGCACAAATGGGCTGTCTGCCGTTTAGGAGCAATTTGCATGTAATTGGTAACAATTATACAGACAACCCATTTATAACAGGAGTGAGCTCACAACCTAGCATAAACTACAAGAAAACGAATCATATCCCCCAGGAGTCACACACTGAGGTAAGAAAGGAAATGGAAGCCTTTCCATTTAACCTCTTTACTGGTTTTATCACACAGAAATTCAGGGATGCAAATAAGCCTGTACTCAACAGGTTATACATTCTCAAAAGTGCAACTCTTATTGGTGCTGATTAATCTTGAATATAATCAGGAGTCTTAAGAGGTTGCTCTCTTTTTTTTTTTTCCCTGTGGTTCTGCTAATCTTCCTGACTAAATGGCCAGCCTTCAAAAGTTCGGAGCTTAACTCTGTTTTCCATATGGTCAGCTGCTGAACTGATGAGGCAGCTTCCCAATCTTCTCTGTCAAGGGCATCTGGTGCCACACAGGTCGCTAGCAGCAGAGGCTGAGGTGACAAGTAGTGGTGGTACTGAAGTGCAGCTGAGCAGGCTTGGAGAAGGTTCAGCCAGATGCTGCAATTGGGGAAGTGTAATTTAATGGACTGAGATACAATTAGTTTGACTTGTACATGTCAGCAGCAGTTGAATGTCTTCCACTGCCTTTTCCAAAAGACACCAACTGACCTTTTAAAATTACTATTATTATTTTTTTAGATGAGTGTAAGCTTAGTAAGTAAGAACTGTAGTTGTTCTACCTGCATCCTCCTGCTATGGGCAGTGTTTTCCTCTTGGAGAAGCTTGTTGGGGTGCAGACTCACTAACCATACTGGCTCAGGCTGGACACAGTTTCTGATGCAGCACTGAGAAAATTTGAATCCAGATCCTTTTGCAGGCACTGACCTCATTAGCTGACTCTCTGAGGAACATTCAGTATGGTGCTGCAGTATCCATTCAGAGAGGGTGCTATGAGGAACTTGTGATAATTCTGGTCTTTGTGATTGTTTCTTTTCTCTTAACCCCCTGGTGTGGTAGAAGTGCTGGGCAATGGAAATTGGTGAATTGGTGAGTTGGTTTTTTGCCCGTTTATATGATCTTATTAGTTTAATTGATTAATTCACCAACCAAGATTCGCCTATTCACCAAGAAATTCAGATGACAATTTCTTTGAATTTATTTGGAACTAGACATTGCAGGCTGGCATTTTCAATGGAAATTGGCAGAATCTTTGGCTTGAAGCTGGAGGAGCTGCAAATGCTCCCTGTGTACATTTGTACAAACCACTTAAGCTGTCTGTGTCCTGGAACTCTTTGCAGGCTGACCACATTACTCTATCCAGCGGGGCTGCCGTGAACATTTGTGGAAATGTCCTGTGCTTGTGTACTGTGGTGAAGTGGTAGCTGTGAGTGGTTCCTTGTTCAGACATGGGGAGGCATCAAGCAATATTTTCTAGGATTCTTGTCAATGCTTCCATTGTGCAAGTGTACAGTCTGATGGTGTCCCTCATCTAGCCAAATATTTGGGATGGACATGGACAAGGTGTATTTCAGGTAACAAATAGACTCAAGTTTATAAAAGTTATCTCAGCAAGGTTAGTTGACTGTTTACATCATGCAAGCCATAAACATTAAAAGGCGTTGTCTATTTCTGCTGAGAAGACACATAACTGGCAGCTGAAGGCTAATGCAAGCGACCACTGAGGTATTCTGGCAAAACCTGGGGACAGATGAATTCTTTGCCTGAGTGTGCCTTAATCACATTAGTCAGTCTTGGGATTCTTTTGAATTAATGAAAAAAAATTAGTCTTTTTTCTGGTCTGTTCCTTTCCCTACTTATTTTTGTAAAACCAAAAAAGTTGCCAGAAAGACTTTTTAAAAAATTTTTTTTCTTTAACTGTTCCACTCACTGGAGCAGTGGTTTCTGTTGTGCAATTCACATCTGCAGCCATCCTCAACAGCAATCATTCTGAGCTTTCTTCTATCCCTATGTACTTTAGCAGGACATTGTATTGCTCATACACAAATGTGTCTGTGTGTATATAAATACATGTGAGCCTCCCTACACTTGTGCACAACTCGGATCGGGGCCAGGAGGTCTGGACTTCTCTCTGGTTCTGTTACAGACGGGCAGCAGCACCTCAGGAAATCCATACCTGTTGTGTAGTGAGATTACAAGGCTTCCATTCCTTCAGATCAGCGCATCACAACCCAAGGAGATGGCTAGCACCGCCTTAAGGGGCCTTTATGTCCCTCACCTGCAGATTGCCTCTTAGAAAGTGTTAAAACTATGAGCAATTAGAAAGTATTAATTATAAAGTAATTATGGACAAAAAGCAGACGTTCTTTGATTCAAGGTTGTTTCTATACTAAGGTGATATGGCCTTCAAAACATTTGTTAAATTTTAATAAATTGTAGATTCATAAAGGACTAAGAGTTTATCCATGGAGCTACACAGTACTTAATCTCCTACGTAATAGAGTCAGGAGATGGATTTCATTACAGTTGGACTCCTGCCTTTCATTTCTAATTGGTTACCATTTACACTCACAAGAGTCATTGACCTTTCAATTTGTAATTTATGAGAGAGTCTTACATCTGATGATACTTCAAAATATTTAAGATATTACTTTTTATCCAGACCAGCTGAATAAATGTTCCAGAAATTTACTGGGATTTGATAAAACTGAAATAAACCCCCGTCCATGCTGCTAATTTTTAATTTTTTTACTTGACATATTGTACTTGGTCTTAACGCTGCGAGTTGGAAAGATTTATCTGCTTTGTTCTATGGTGTTTGGAGGTGGGGACACTTCCCATAAAGTCGGAATGCTCCTGGATTGCTGCGACTTCTCTGGAAGCTGACTTTGCACGGGCAATACTTGTATAAATTATTTGATAAAAGTTTAGTTTTCTTCATACCTGTAACAGGGATTTGCTAGCAGAGCTGAAACTGCACGGTGGAAGGCCAGTGTGTCTATGCTGCCATGGCATTTTTCGGTCTACATAAATGAAAATGTTTTTCTGTTGGCCTTGGGAGCACTTAGGGAGAGCTCAGCTGCACTGCTGTCTCAGCAGGGGAGCTCCAGGGGACAGCGGTGGCCGATGGAGTGCAGACAAGCCAACAGCCTCCAGCTCTTGGATCGAAGGCCACTCGCCTCAGCCCTGAGCATCTGCACTCAGACCGTGAGCTCTGAGATGCAGAGACAGTGCCAGGGTCATACTCTGACTCAGTGCTGGAGAGGCATCTGTTCAGAGGCCGACAGAGGACAGACCATTCGGTTTTAGGACAGTAAAGATTTAAATTTGTGTAGTATTCCCCACACAGCTCTATGGTTTCCTCTTAGGATCTGGTGCTCAGAGATCATGGAATCATTAAGGTTGGAAAAGACCTCCAAGATCATCGAGTTCAACCTTGGAATACTGCAGAAGAGACGTATTTGATCCCAGGTGTGCACCCATGTCCAGTTTGCCTGAGTTCTCCAGATCACATCCTGTAATGCAGCTTTGCTTGTCAGGCCCAGGAGAGCCTGTAGACAGGGATGCAGAGAAAATGAGAATCCTTAGAAATGGATTCAGCCATGAACAGCCTTAGAAATGAGAATCTGGGTTTGAGAGTGACAAACTCATCATGTTCCTTAATATGCACGAGTGTGTTGATTTGACCACCAAAATTTGTCTTAATGGGAGAAAGTTTCCAAGAATATTTTTTCCAGTTACTGTAAAGACAAGAAGTTCTAACATTGTGTTGATGTATAACTCCTGCCCCCAAACAAATCCGGTAATGAAGTGTAATTTAATATTACTCTTATTTTTTTAAAAAACCTCAAATCAGAAAAATAGCAAGAGTTAATTCAAAATATGTAATATATTTTGCTTTTTAATTAGAAAATACACATAAACAACACTTATCACTACAACTCTTAATGTTGTCTGCTTTCTGTAAAATTAGCTTTCCTTCACATGTTTTGCTGAGAAGTGGTGCAGAATGAAGTATACCTAACCTTGAATGTGGTCTTTGTGAGTGCTTGTCTCTACTCCAGGGGGTGTTTCTAACCCCATGTGCTTTTTTTTTTTTCTCAGTTCAAATTCCTTTTTTCTAGAAACTGGTGTCTTCTTTTATAAAAATTATTGGAAGAGCTGCTGCAACTTCTTTGTAATGATTTACCGCATTAAATTATCTTTTGCAATTCCTTGCAGAGGGTTTTAAAAAAATTTGCTTAATTTTGGGTGTTAGGGTGGTTTCTCCTCTTGAGTGGGTCTACAGGAGTTGGAGAGGAGCTCATCAGAAGAAATTTAAGGAAGTCAGGGTTAAACCCCACCTTTTCTAATTTTTTTTTTTTTT